>PVKA01007950.1:0-75323 GCA_004027165.1 Ctenomys sociabilis
AAAAAAAAAAAAAAAAAAAAAGGAAAAGTAACAACAAAAAGGTCTGACCTCAGTCAACAGTTCATAAGGCCACTTCCCAAAACAGAAAACACTGAAAGCATGACCAAATTCACTTTGGAAGCTCAGTTTAAATTACTCTGAGTGTCTTAGTAGAAACACTGAACTGATAAACAAAATCACAGCAAGGGTCTAGCTCACTGATATGTATGTAAAATCTAGGATGGAAAGGCTTTGGGGAGGACAGAAAGACCTCACCAGCAGCCCCTGTGGGGACCTCAGGAGTTGCCAGAGCAGGGGGGAAATGAAAGCCCAAGGGAAGACAGTGTCTGAGGATGAAAGCTTCAAACCTACATATACATACAACTCTGGATGGTCGTCCAGGGTGCTCACTGACACTTGGGCTCACTGACACAGCCCTGCTCCGCTCTGCACGCTCCGCTCTGCACGTTCCCACAGAGTTCACAGCTCATTGTTAGGTAACAGAAAATTCAGTCAAAACTGAGACATCCCACACAGCCATGGGTCAAAACAGCTGGTGTAACTATGTGGGACCTGAAGACAGGAAAGTAAGCCTGGTCAACTGTGCCTGAGCAAGACCCTGTTTCAAAGAATTTTACAGGCCTCTGGGTATAGCTCAGTGCAAAGGACTCAAACTCCCGTACTGTATGGGAAATGTATTTTGATTTAAAAATGCAATACTGATTTTTGTTGCACCTAGTGCCAGATGTGTAAGTAGCAAGAAAAAACAAACATTCGCTGGGGTTGAAGCTGAGGCTGTGTCTCAGCCAGACTGTATATTCATCATGAGAGGCCCAAGGTCCTCTCCAGTGGACCACAAAAGTTTGTTGAATGAATGGGTACCATAACATTTTTCATTTTTTTTCTTCCTCTGTGTGTATATGTGTGTGGTGCTGGGGACTGAACCCAGGGTCTTTTGCACTGAACTGTAGCCCTTTTAATTTTTTTTTGACACAGGATCTTGATAAATTGCTAACTGCCCAGGCTGGGCTTGAATTTGTGACCCTCCCCCCTCAGCCTCCCATAGTGCGGGAGTCTGGGTAAGCACCTCCACAAAGGCTACACCAGAACTTGTGGTACCTGCTCAACACATCTGTGTTAAGCAATACAGCCTCAAACAGGTTTCAACTCTGAGGTTTACTCACACATTCCTCAGAAAACTTCATTTCTTTAAAAGCACAATGCTTTGCATAAAAAGATCATCTCACCCCAGTCTTAGGAAAACCCTTTGGATAACTCATTCCACAGGTCTGAAAGACAAACCTTTGCCCAAGGAATGCTGTCAGCCAATTATAGTCTGTAAAATTCAATAACATAATATAGTATGTAAGCCAGTACTGACTGCTGATCATTGGTTCTTAAGATAAACAATGCATTTTAATAGGTCCTTATTTTCCTCAAGTTAAACTCAGGGGCTGTAAGTTGAAAGTCTAAGAACAATTGCTAACACTAAGCTGCACAGTAACTGCTCAGAACTTTTGTTTTGATTGTGTACTGGGGATTGAACTCAGACCCTTTAAACACAGCTACATCCCCATTCCTTATTATTATTATACATTTTTTGAGGCAGGGTCTTCCTATGTAGCCCAGGCTGTTTTTGAGCTTCCTGTAATACTCCTGACTCAGCCTCCCCAGAGCACACTCTGCTCCTTGCCCAAATTTTCTTTAATCAATATTCTCAATAGCGGCATCCTGCGTGCAAAAATAAGTAATTATACCTCTACTTGCACGTAACTATCCAGATTTATCAAATCACACACCCTCATTAATTGTGAAATGTGAACTTCCAGCAAAGCAAGTTCCTTGAATTAGTGGGGCCACCGCTTTGTATTTGTTCACAGCGCCACTCTGGGTTTTATTACTTCTTGTACCCCGATCCAATCACTGAGGGGGCAGTGAGCCTGCAGCTGGGAAGGAGGGGCTCTGCATTCCCTCCTTTTGGCCGATTTATAAAAAACGTTAATCAGCAAAGACTAAGAGCTATTACTTATTTACGATCGTTGTGTTGGAGTTTTGTGAACTCCCTCAATCATACGGACTAAAGGGTGAAGCCCGGCTATCTTCAGGAACGAAACAGAAAAGTTCAGGGTCCTCTGCTCCCGCTTTCCGCAGTAGGGAGGCCACTCAGAGCCCGCGCAAACCGATGCTTGGGTTGCAAACCTAAAGTTGGAGCTCGCGGCTAGAAGGCAGGGTGCTGGGGGCGCCCACGTCGGGCATCGGGACGCGCGCTCGGCTCCGCGAGCCCGAACTCCTACTTCTCTTCAAACCTTCTGCCCCAGCGCTCGCACAGTGCTACGAACTGGGCCTGGCGCGGGTAGGGTCGGTCGGGTGGGCCAGCAGCCGGCCGAGCCTCCGCCACGCCCCGCAGGGACCCGCGTGTCCCTCGCTGGAACATCTCGGACTCCCCGTAGGGAGAGGAGTATTCGGACGCTTTCTGCTCCTTGGGATCTAAGCCTTTCGCGGGCACAGTGCGGTTTCACAGCGGTTCTACCCGAGTCCCCGGCCGCTCACGGCACAGGCGTCCCGTTCCGGACCCCTCAGCCGGCCGCGATCGCGGGATCCTCGCCGGCCCGGGCTCCACAGCCCGGGACAAAGCGGCTGCCGTTCCGGCGCGAAGGCTCCCGCCTCCCGCGCTCGGGGCGCGGGACAAAGGCTGCCCCCTCCCTCCGCCGGACAACGCGGCCCTCTCCTCCCGGGACCCCACCCCGCCGCGCCGCCCTCAGCCCCGCGCCCCTCACCCGGCGGCGGGGTCTCCCAGGGCCGCCTCCTCCGCCGGGCCTCCGCCCGCCCCGCCGGCCGCCGCCTCATGAGCCCCGCGTCGCCATCGCTGCCGCCGCCGCCGCCTCCCGCGCCTCGTTCTCCCGCTCTCGCCGCCGTCTCGGGATCGGTCTTCGGCCACGGCCGCTCGCTCCCGCCTTCGCGCCCGCGGGGGGCGCCTGCGCACTGCGAGTGGGGGCGGGGCGGGAGGAGAGGGGGCGGGGCTGGCGAGCGAGGGGCGGGGCGGAGCAGGGCGGGGCTCGCGTGAGCCCTTGGTTGGCCCGTCCCTCGTGGCCCCAAGCTCCGAGAGACCGAGAGACCGGAGGGCTGCCGCCTCAGTACCATGCTCCCCAGAGCACCGCCAGATCGCCCTGAGATCCACGTGTTTGGGTTTTGACCCTTAGACGTCAGAAAAACACCAAAGCTTGAGCAGTGTGGCTGCGCAAGGCAGATCTTGCTCAGCGATGTAGCCACAAGAGTGTTTTCCAGAAACATGAATAGCTGCCAAAGTTTCTAAATCTGGGCTTTTGGCTTCACTCCAAAAGTCAAAAATAACAACCCTCCCTCCAGCCTGTGTGTCTGTCATGGCGCTCGCTCCTGAGTGGCGTTGGCATCCAGGACAGCCACTATCCCCACGTGTCCTCCGTGGCCTGGGCAGTGTGGACCAGCGCCCTGCGGCCCGTTTGCTGTCGCCTGACATCTGGAGATGCACTGAAGATGACAGTAAACAGAGACCCGGTTAATAAGAGCTGCCGGGCAGCTCTGGACAGAGCTCTTGCCCGGCCTGCTGGATGCTGGAGGCCCTACTTTCCTCCCCTGAGCTGAGAAAGAACTGACTAAAATGACAGATAAGAGATGCAGCACGGACTGCATAGACTAAAACACTGAAATTTCCCACAGGGGCCAGGGAGATAGCTCAGCAATCTAGGCGCCTGCTTAGGCAAGCACAGGGACCAGGGTTCTGTCCCCGGCACCACGTGGCGCGCCAGCCCCACCCCCGGGCACGAGCCGGCCACTGAGATCCCACATGGGATCTGGGGAGGCTGAAAGTAGGATCACTACAACTCCGAGCTGTGTACAGAGATCCTGTACCAAATACGAGAGAGACAGAGAGAGAGAGAGGAGAGAGAGAGAGAGAGACAAGAGACAGACAGACAGAGACAGACTGGGGAGATGGCTCAGTAGAATAAGTGCTTGCCTGACAAGAGCAGGATCCTGAGTTCAATCCCAATACCTCAAAAGACAGAGAGACAGACAGAGAGAGAGAAATTTCCCACAGCCTGCTAGTTCATGCTACCTGGCAAGATTGCTTTGGAAACCCAGATGGAGGTTATTTTATTTTATTTTTTTTTATATGTATTTAGTACAGAGACTACAGAATCTCACTACACAGAGCAGACATCTAGTGATCTTTCTGTTTTTCAGCCTTCCAAGCACTGGGATTACAGGTGCATGCCACCACACCCAGTCTCATTCAACATCTCAGCTTGCTCCCAGGGGCAGGGCCAGCACAGCAGACAGAGGACTGAAGCCCTGGCCCTTGTGCCTGCCTAAGCAGGCACTTTTAGAGAGCCAAAATATGGAAAGAATCCCAGATGTACACCAGCCACGCAGGGAGAAAATGCACCTCACTCGAGGTTTAGTACTCAACACAGCATCAAGATGCCACAAAGACAGGAATCTCACAGCAGTTCCCATGGGTATAAAGTCCAAAACCAAAAATAATATAATAATAAAGTCCCCAAATAGGGGAACTAAGCTGAGACAGTGCAGACAGTAGTCACCTAGTGGGGAGGGTGTTTGCAGGAGAACCAGGGCCATGAGCCACTGGCTCTGTTCTGTGCTTGGGCCAGATACTGAACACAGGAAAATTCAGTATTTTTTATTTTTATATATTTACTTTTTTTTTTTTTTTGGAACCAGAGATTAAAAGTCATGCCCTTGCGCTTGCCAGGGAAGCACTTATTCCACTGAGCCATCTCTCTGGTCCGTATTACAAGGATCTGCAGACTCCATTTATTTATTTATCTATTTATTATTTTTGAGGGAGGCCCTTGCTCTGTGTCCTAGGCTTGCCTCAAACTAATTGAGATCCTCTTGTCTCATCCTCCCAAGTGCTGAGATTATAAACCCACATCACCACAACCTACTTGATGTCTTTTATTTTAAAAAATTAGGAATGACATAAAATTTTATATATTCAAAAGGTGTAAATAAATGTGTATAACTTTATATAGACATATGATCAAATATTATGTTCCTATAAATTCATGAATGAACCTCCCAGGAAAGATTTTTTTGTTTTGTTTTGTTTTGTTTTTTTTTTGCAGTACTAGAGACTGAACTCAAGGTCCTTGCACTAACTATCCCCCACAATTTATAATTTTAATTTTTAATTATGAATCAGATTCTTACTAAATTACTCAGATTGGACTTGAACTTTCTCTTTTTTTCCCCCTTTTGGTACTAGAACTCGAACTCAGAACCTTGCACTTGTCAGGCAGGAATTTGTACCACTGAGCTATATTTCCGGCCCTTGTGTTTAAACTTTCAATCTTCCTGTCTCAGTCACCTGGAGATGATAGGTTGCAGCACCACGCCAAGCTCCTTAGGAAGACCTTTCCACCTGTTACCACCACCAGGCCTCCTGCAGGCTGGGAACAATGAGGTTTTAATCTACATCTGTTGACCTGCTAGTAAACCTGAAGCACTGTCAGCTCTCTGATAGCACAGACTTGAAAGATTAGGAGAAGTCCAGGACCTATGTTCAGGCTCTGGATTCAGTTTCCAGGCCACAAAAAGGAAGAAAAAGAAAGACAACAAACAGTAAAGTGAATAGACAGGGTGGCACACACCTGTGATTCCAGCTGCTTAGGAAAGTTCCAGGACAGCCCGAACAACTTAGCAAGACAGTGACTCAGAAACCTTTTAGAAAGCACCAGGAGTAAGACCTTGGCTACTTTGCAGGATCCTGCGTTAATCCCTAGAACCACACAAAAAGAGTTTTTAAAGGTAGAATTGAAACTCAAGGAAACTAGGGTACTTTACCCCTGGAGAGCTTAAAAATCTACATGTGACTGAGGCTCCTGTCTTCCAGCCAGGACTCTCCTTGCTAGCTGGGCACACTCTTTCAGTCACATTGGGTGAGAAATGGGCCAGGGACCCAGAATGGGGACACGGGACCAGGCATCCCCACTATTTGGAGCCAAGTGGGTATCACAGTGATTTGGGCTCCCTGAAGGCAGTGGCACTGGATGCCACTCTGGTGCCGAGCCAGGCACCCAAGTAGGTCTCAGAATTCAGATATACACAGCACAGGAACCACAGGACCCCGGGGGAACGGGACAGATCTGGTCTCTAGTCCTAGTTGCAAGGTGGCAGAGACTAGGGCTATGAGAACCACATGGCTTTTTATTCACAAGTGGCCAGTCAGGGAAGGCTTAAATTCACTCTGAGAACTCAAGAGTCGCCCTGGGGCTCTGTGGTTTGGGAACAACCGGGTCAGCTTGGAGGCTGTAGTGTGTCACTCTTTCCATTACACACTTCCTGGGTCCCCACTTGGCTGGGGAGCTGAGAGCAGATTCCTCCATCTGGGAGGCCCAGAGGTAGGTCTGGGAGAGCTTCCCGGGAACCAAGCAAGGGTGGGCAGGAGAGCACATTCCAGCCTCCTGCTTCCAGGAACTTCAGAATCCATTAACCTGTACGCAGGCACAGGGCACCACTTTTTCCTGACCTTACCTACAAAAGTGTTGCTGAAACAGATCTTCCTGTTGTAAATATAATATAATATAATATAATATAATATAATATAATATAATATAATATAATAAATATATATATATATTTTTTTTTAAGTAAATAAACAAGTGTCTGGGAGGAGCTTCTTGGAGGCTGTGAGGCTGGATTTTCCATCTTGTTCAACTTCTCCAGGAGGTCCAGGGACAGGTGTCATTCAGGAGCCACGGGCAGGAGGGTCAGGCACCTGCTCTGGTCTTCCCACACACATGGACTTGGGGATGAGACCAGAGCATGGTGTGGTGGCCAGAAGAGGTGTGAGGAGGTCTGTGCTGATGTGCAGAAGCCCTGGAGCAAGTCCTCTCTGCCTGGCTGTCTGAGCCCCCTGGTGTCAGGCAGAACCCAGCCCAGCCCACACTGGGGAAGTGCTGCACTTGTTTACTAATTTTTGAGGTGGGTCAAAGACAGGATGCTTACGAGTTACCGTATGTTGATTATGCATTGTCAACTGGCTGAAAGTGACTATCACCCCACTATTTGGAGCCAAGTGGGTATCACAGTGATTTGGGCTCCCTGAAGGCAGTCGCACTGGATGCCACTCTGGTGCCGAGCCAGGCACCCAAGTAGGTCTCAGAATTCAGATATACAGCACAAGAACCACAGGACCCCGGGGGAACGGGACAGATCTGGTCTCTAGTCCTAGTTGCAAGGGTAGTTCTAGCTATCACTGACTGGGATCTGGCCTGTGAAATAGGAATAAAATCGCTTCTTGGCCTTTTGGCTAAGGTTAAGTGTATTGGGAATAAAGCTCTTTCTGTTGGAACAGCCTGTCCTGGAGGCTCTTGGGACATAGTTTTTTTCTGGAGTTGTTCTATATGACGCTGGGTAATGGGGAATTGTAAAGCATCCCAAAGACCTTAGTAAGACCTTTCAATCCAAAGCACACACCTGTCATCTCCTGTCCTTATCTTGAATGACAGGATTGTGTGCACCCATATGACACACTGAGGACTGAACTGTGGCACTCTACCACTCACCTATCTCAAGCCCTTTTTAATGTTAGCTTGACACAGGGTCTCCTTGAATTGCCAAACCTGGTTCAAACTTGTTCTCTTCCTGCCTCAGCGTTCTAGAGTGGTGAGAACACAGGCTCTCCCCTTAACAAATTCCTACCTTTAAAAGGAGAGAGCATCACTTCCCAGACAAGGCCTCCAGCAGTCCATTTTGGGTATGTCCATCCCTAGTCCCTGTGGCCTGGGGAACTACTCTTCAGGCTCAGGTTTTTTCCTGTGGCCCTCAACCAACCCCCCCCCCGGTCCTGCCCCCCCCTCCCCAGGGCATCCTCTGCATTCTGTCCACTTCATTCTGTCACCCCTCACTCTTTGTAGCCAGGCAGGAACCGCTGCCTGCCTGTTGGCCTGCAGCCCAGGCTATATATAGCAGCTGTGTCCTCCCAGGCCAGAGGGAGGCCCCTCCCCTCCCCCACACACTGCCTTCCCATCAATGGCAAAGGTGTGCAGTGTTTGGAGTTCAGTGAATACCAAGATCATGATCTTTCCAGCTGACTTTATATCCCTCTTTAACCCATACCATAACCCTACATGTGGGTAAATGCTAACATCTGACTGGAAAGGCAGACTCTGGGAGATCTGGTGTCCCAATGGGAGCCTTGATATGTGGCCCAGGCTGGCCTTGAATGCCTTGCCTTCTTTCCTCAGCCCCCAGATGCAGGCAACCCCCAGGCCTGAGCTCAGGAGCACCAAAACCTGTCATCTCTGGCTAGCACTATCTGTCTGCATGCTTCATCTTAACTCTTCTAAATCAGAATTTCTATTAATGCAACCTGCTTTGGAAGGTCTACTAAGCAAATTACTAATGCAGAAATGTTTACATGGAAGCAATTATTAAAGACTTGGCACATTCACAAAAATGGTGCTATCATAATTTTATGTGTTTATTAAACAAGGCTGTCCAGAAATATATTCTTGATGTTTTGGTTACTGTGTGTTCTCGTGGGAATTTTTCCATCTCAAGCCCCCACCCCACAACACATATCACACATCCCCCCGCCAAGGTGGGGACTGAATTCTGGTCCTTTTTCTCTGTCATTTACCATGATAGCAGCAAGACCCAAATGGAGCCCAAGCTCTGCTGCAGACCAGCGCTGGCCTTGAACGCCTTGGAACTACTGGGGCAGCTATTGCTAAGGACTGACAGACTAGTGTGTATAGTAGTCAGCTCACTGCCTGGCCCAGAGAGGGCACCCAGTAAATCAAGCGACTGCCACTGCTGTGTCAGCCGGACACAGAGATGTGGGCACATGGTCATCTGGACAGGGCAATAGCCAACTTCTGGCTGCTCACCCAGAGACAGGACATATAGAGCTTCCATGCTGCCCCAGGTTGTGAAGGCCAAGTCATCTGGGGACAGCAGTGGCCCAGAGAGGGCCTATGTGCACTCAGCATGCACTTTTTTCCCCTGTAGTCCAGGGTGGCCAGCAGTCCCAGCCATGAGCTTTTCTCTGTCCATAGGGTCTCCCTGGGTCCCTGCAGCCTGGCATGGCAGGCAGGCAGGCAGACAAACGGTGGGACAGCCAGACCTGGGTGCTGGTCACGTCCCAGAAGTCATGTGGCCTAAAACCCTGACCCACACCCCTATCACTGTCACCCTGAAACCTGAGTGGGCTGGACATAGCACTGAAGAGTCAATGAAACAGTTCTGCCTGGTCCACAGGTACTCTTCACAGGATCAAGATGGTCCAGCTAGCCTGCCTCCCAGATGGGGCACTTAGGAACTCGCCACAATCCCAGCACTCCCCCTGGGACATTTAGCCACTCAGATCTTGCCTCAAAATAAAAAATTAAAGGCCTGGTGATGTAGTCCATGAGGAAAGAAACAGAACTGCAACTGGCAGAAAGGGACACCTGTAATCTCAGCTACACAGCAGGCAGAGGCAGGAGCATCACAGTGTGGGTCCAGTTCACCCATTTAGCAAGGCCCTGTCACATAAAATATGAAGAAATAAGAGCTGCGATGAAGCCCTCTGCCAGTGCACTGGCCAGCCACACAAGGCCTTGGACTCAATTCCCAGCACCATAAAACCAAGACCAAAGGGACCTTTCAGCGTGGGAGCTAGGAGCTGAGGGCTCTGCCCCCACCCCATCTCCAACTGGGCTCCCCACACAGAGCTGTCCTAGCAGTCATGATAATCAGGCAGCCAGCCGGGCAGCAGCAGAAACAGCTCCCCTCCACCAGACTGGATTCTGGAGCAGCTCAAGAGAACACCCTGTTCTCTCCCGCCCGCCTGTGCCTCCGACCTCAGAGGCTCCATAAAGCTCATTGCTGCTCTCTGACCCCACAGCAGCAGCTCAACCACCCGCCTGTGCTTCAGCTTCTGGCCAGGGTCTCGGTAAATGCTGTGGGCTGGGGACCTGCTGGGAACCCAGGGGCAGGGAGGGAAGGAAGCTGGCAGCAGCAGAATACCTGGTTGGCAGGGTCCTGCTCTGCCCAGTGTGTGGCTGGGGCTATGTGGGCAGCTGGCAGGTTGCAGCCCTGAAGTGGAAGTCCCAGGTCAGGAGAAGCTCTAGCCAAGCCTGTCTGTCCCTTTGGGGAAAGGTGCAGGAGACAAACTGGCATATACTGACATATGCTTCAGTGACATCCACCCAGGCTATGGTGAGCAGTGCTGGGACCATGAGCTACAGCTCCGTGGCCAATCAGGAGCAAATGGCACACACCTACATGGTAGGGCCCACTGCCCTCTGGACTTTTCCTGTTCTTTGTCTTAGCTTTAGGGCTGCACCCTGGGGACATGGGAGGCATAGCAGGGGAGAGGCAGATGTTAGACAGCAAGTGTGGCCCAAGTGCAGGTGGAACATCTCAAGTAGTACATAAGTGTAAGTGCCGAGAGCCCCAGCAGGTGGTACAGCTGACTGCCTTTCAGGATAGGGCTTGAGCTGGGACCCAGCTATTCACATCAGTGTCCAGGATGTCTGCTGACAAAGGCCAGTGGATGCCTCCTGAGGACAGGGACAGTGTGCCTGAGAAGCTGCTAAGGAAGAGCAGGGAGTCGCCACTGGTGCCTGCAGGTGAGTGGGGAGGTTGGGCTGGTCGGTCACAAATTGGGGTGCTCTGCCTGCTGCATAGGCACAAGCTCACAATGGACACAGAGCTGTGCAGGGAAGTGGTAGTAACCAAGTACAAGGCACCAATACCAGCCTCGGGAGGAGGGCAAAAAGGGCCAGCTGCAGGACTGGGGGTGCAAGAATAAGGACCCCTTTGCACATAGAGGGGGATCTGTGAGAAACCAGAGCTGTGACAGCCCATGGAGGACACTCAAGTCAGTGACCCCAGCTCCCAGTAAGACTGTAGTGTGGGGCTGAGGTCCAGGTCACTGTTTGTCTACAGGTCTGGCAGCTTGCCTGGCGGTAGCTGCATATAGGATCCACCGGCTGAGGGCTCGTGGATCCACCAAGCTGTCTGTACACCTGATTCACACGCGTGTGGCTGCACAGGCCTGTGCCGTGGGTGCCATCCTGCTAGGTAAGCTCTGGCTGGGGGCTCAGGAAGATCCAGGGCCAATGGGCCTGAGGTGGCTCAGGGATCCCTGTCTCATGCCCCCACTGGGTGATCTGCCTAGGAGGTGAGGAAATCACTTAGCAGGACAGACACTGACATCCTCCTCTCTGGAACTGAGAGCAGTAGCCTCAGGCAGAAGGACTTCAAGTTAGTTGAAGCTCTTCTTTAAAAAAAGCAGACAGGTAATACCTGGCTGTAAGCAATGAATCCTGCTCGCTGCCCATTTCCTCGGGTGCATCACAACAGCACCCCTCTGCCTGAAGGGTACTCAGAGCATGCTGGTACAAGTGCCAGCATGTGGCTGGGTGCTTGGAGGAGCTGTAGGTCCTGGGGTGGAAGGAGTTGTGGGGGAGCAAGGGGCCAGAAGGGGACCCTGGGTCAGCAGAGAATGGGAACAGGGACTGGTGCCAGTGGTACTCCTTGTCTTCTGCCCTGTGCAGGTACCATGTACTCGCTGTACAGAGACTACAGTAAGAGGACAGCACAGGATGCCAGGGGCAGCAGGGGTCCTACAAGTACCCAATAAAGCAATGCCTGAAAGCCAGGTGTCGTGTGTGGGTGTGTTGGGGGACAGTGGGGATGGGAAGCTCAGGGAGGACAGAGCCCCGCCAACCCACTGCTCCCTGGGGACGGGGCCGGAAGAGGCAGCAGCTGGGAGTGCATGTCTACCCAGAACTCAGCTGAGGCCAGATGCTGGGAGATGAAAGCCAGGGAGGGCAAAGGCCAGTGTTCTCTTCATTCACAACATGGGGCTGCAGTACAGTGGAATGGGTGAGAAACAGAAGTCTGTGCAAGTTCCAAAGATGGTGCTTCCGGCTGTGCAGTCCCTGGGGGAACCACACCAGGTGCATGGCACCACAGGTGGGTCCCATAGCACGCGGTCAGCACAAGAGGCCCACACCACAGAAACACTATGGTGTGCAGAGGACTGCAGGATGATCACATGAGAGAACCAGCATCACAAAGCTCTCGGTGGCTCCCTGGATACAGATCCCCCTGCTGGCCTGAGGCTCACATTGGGTAGTTGAGTACCACGTCCTGCTTGGCCAGCTCCAGCAGCATAGGGTCGTCGAAGAACTTGCTGATGCTCACGTCCTCACTCAGGCCCTGCAGAGGGCAGCAGGCACTCCAGCACTGGGCAGGGCAGAGACTCACCACCCCCAGCCTGATCCCAGCGCCGCAGGAGGATGGGGACTACACCTTTCCACCCAGTGTATTAACCCTGCTGTTTATGGTACAGGAAGAGGCCCAGTAGCCAGGGATGTAGCATAGTGGTACTACTTTGCCTGGCAAGCGCAAAGTCCTGAGTTTGATTCTAAGGCAGAGGCCCAGGAAGAGCTTAGGGAGCTGAGGCAAGAGGCAGAACAGGGAACACGCACCTTCCTGCGCCGGGTCTTGATCATGAACTCGCGGGCCAGGTGTGGGGCTGGCTGCGGCTCCAAAGGCCGGATGACAATGCTCTTGTCCAGGGGGTCGCCAGGCACGATCTAGAAGGCACAGGTCCTTAGCTGGCACAGGGCTTCACATTTTCCCAGGATGCCCAGAGGGACCGCTCAGAGGGGATCTCCCACCCAGAGGTGGGCACCAGCCATGAGCTCTCACCTGCCAATGGTGGAAAACCGACAGGGAGAAGGCTTGGCCCTGTGTGTGTGTGCGGAGGTCAGTCTCAAAGCCAAAGGAGTCGATTGCTGGGATGAATGCTTTGATGGTGTAGAGAGGGGAGCCAGGAATGGGTGCATCCTGAGTCACGTGCCCCCTGAGACAGAAGGACAGGTGAGTCCCAGGCCAATGTGGTGGTGCACACCTGTGAACCCAATGCTCTGGGAGGTTGAGACAGGAGGATCCTGAGTTTGAGCCAGCTTGGGTAAGATTCTATCTCAAAACAAAAACCCAAAAGGCCTGAAGATATGACTCTGTGAAGGGCCTGGGTTTGGTTCCCAGTTCTGCCCACTGAGAGCTGAGCTTCTGGCACAGATGCAGGAAGCCCAGGTACATCTGGGTTCTGCTGTTCTCAAACATACTGCAGCCTCAAGTCACCAGCAAGGGATCCCAGCAGATCACTGGCCACCACTGTGCAGAGGATGCCATTCTGTCAATAACACCACCAGCTCCTGACTCAGGTAGTGCCCTTAGGCTGTGGTGCAGTCAGGAACCCCTGGACCCATCCCAGGCCACTCACCTGCGTCGGGCCAGGACTGTGTACACAGCGGACACACAATCCGCAGGTGCTTGTACCTCCACAAAGTAGTAGGGTTCCATCAGACGGGGTGTGGCCTGCAGGGGTAAGGGCAGGCTCAGACAGACCCCCAGATGCCCAGGTCTAAGAGCTCCACCCCCCAGCAGAGCCCCTCAGTGCTCTTACCATAAGAAAGGCAGAGTAGACCACCCTCCGTGCTGTGGGAATGATCTGGCCCCCGCCACGGTGCAGGGGCTCCTGGGCCACCACAGCATCCAGGATCTTAAACTTCACGTTTCGAATCACTGGGAGGAGAAGACAGGATAGGTGCCAAGGGCCAGGGCAGAAGGGCAGAGGGCCACTCAGCCCTAGAACCCTGCATGGGGTGGACCTGGCCTGGCACTAAGGCCTGTGTGAGCAGAGCTAACCAAACTATGTGCCGCTTTAGGAAGCTAGAAAGTCTAAGAACCGCACATCTGGTCCCATAAAGTCCTTATGAGTCATTTATTTGCTGTAGTGGTGACTCACTGGCCAACGTCCTCAGCCTTTTCTACACTTTTGATAAGATCCCGTCACATCACCAGGCTAGGCTTGAATCTGTGATCTTCGTGCTTCAGCCTCCCAGAGTGCCAAGGTGCCAGCACTTCAGGCTCCTATGGACAAAGCCCCTAAGACACACCTAAGACTGACGCCCCTCAGGATCAAGGTCAAGTGCTTAGGTGGAATGATTGCTTCTAGGAAGAACTCAACATTAGCCCCAAGACTAGAGACGGGGAACTGGGGGCTCCGGGTGGCCCTGTGTGTCCAGTGAACCTGGGGGAGGGGGCACTTACACTCGTCACAGAGGGGTCCCTCCCTGGTCCCCCATTGGAAGCCCTGCACAATGCTATCCTTCACAGAGCCAAGAAGGGCCTTGTCCACTTCCGAGGGCAGGGTGTCATCCACTAGGATGTTGGGCCCAGTGGCATCAGGACCAAAGGCCCAGATGGAGCGGGCGGCCAACAGATCCCAATCGTATTTGGTCTGGAAGAACTCGCCCAGCTTCTTCCTGGCCAGGAAAGGAAGAGAAAGGGAAGGTGGGGCATCTGCCTGGCTGTGTGCTCCACAGAACCCCTGGGAAGGAGTGCAGGCTCACCTGTTCCACGTGATCTGCACCACCTCATTCTCGATATCCTCGGCCAGCCCCTTTTCCAAAGGCTCCGCTATCATGGTGATTTTATTCCTGGAACAAAAACGGTACAAGAGGGGCCTCAGGACTTCACCTCTGGGGATGCAGTGAGAAGCACGGAAGGGGGCCATGTCGATGGTGTATCGGCCTTTCATTTCAGCCTATTTGTTCTTTCAGGCAAGGTCTCACCCTGGTTGGCCTTGAGCTTACTATGTAACCCAGGCTGGCCTCAAATTTGGGGCAATTCTCCTGCCTCAGCCTCCTGAGTGCTGGATCACAGGTAGGAGCCACCTTGCCTGGCCAGAATGCTTTTTTTAAAGAAAGGTTGAGCCTGGGTGTAGTTCAGTGGCAGAGCACCTGGTCAGGCCGTGTACTGAGCACATGAGGCCCAAACCACAGAAACACTGCAACAGTACTGCAGGACAATCACATGCGAGAACCAGCACCACAAAGCTCTCTGGGGGGCCAGGGTGATGGCTCAATAGAACAAGTGCTTGCTTGGCAAGCACAAGGGCCTGAGTTCAATCCCTGGTTCTGCAAAAAAAAAAAAAAAAAAAAAAAAAAAAAAGAGCTCTGGGGCTGTCCACATACAGATCCACAGACCGTGTTTGAAGGAGAGGGACAAACAACATTTGGTCCCAGCCCCACCAAATACAGTCTCTGCCTCCTCAGCCTGGGGTGGGATGGTACCCCAGGGACAATCCTATCTGCAGCACTGGGTGCTGAACCCAGGCATGCCCATACTTTAATTTTGAGAAGGGTATTGCAGAGTTGCTACCTAGGCTGGGGCAGGACTTGTGATGCTGAGCCTCCTGCATCCCCAGGCCTGGCTTCCAAATTCTTTCTTTTTCTTTGCAGTACCAGGGATCAAACTCAGGATCTTGCACTTGCCAGGCAAGTACTTATTCCACTGAGCTATCTTCCTTCCCATCCAGCTTACTAAGACTGAGGTAGGAGCAATCGGCCCGATCCACCGCAGCCTAGCCAGGCCTGCAACTCCCCAGAGCCCCTGCCTCCAAGCCCGCCGAGCGAGTGAGAATTTTTGTGACCCTTCCGGCCCCTGATCCATCCAGCTTACTTCTTATTGGGTGTTTCAGCGAAGCACTTGAGGGAAGATGTTTCCACCACTGTCTCACAGAATGTGACCACTGGGTCTGCCACCTGGAAGGAGATGAGGCACAGAGGTCACACCTGATCGGTGGAAGGATATAGCTCTGGCACCCGAGAGAGCCAGAGGAGGGAGCTGGGGTCTGGGGAGGGGCCAGGTGCATGCGTGGGTCCCTAGGCTGAGCACTGCCCTTTTGGCTCCCCCAAGGTGCACACTGCCAGATGCCAGTGTCCTCCTTGGAGGAGTGTCTGAGCAGCACAGCCCTCAGAGCTGTGTCTCATCTGACACACAGAGGCACTGGGGACCCAGGAGTGCCTGCACTGCTCTCCCTAAACCCTTTGGGTCCCCGATCCTCATGGATTATACCATTCTCTTCCTCAGAAGGACCAAGAGTAACTTAGGGAGCCTGAACTTCAGAGGTGACACTGGAAGTCACCATCCTGTCTGAAGCTACCTCTGAACCTGTCTCGTGCAGTGCAGGAAACACCCTCTGCTCCAGCCCCAGCCCTCATCTCAGGGAGCTGGCAGGCAGCTGCAGTGAGCACCCACCTTAATGTCAATCTCTGAGTACATCTTCCGCAGGTCGTGCATCACACAGTCCAGGTAGAGCTCGCCGGTGCCCAGGATCACGTGCTCACCCGACTCCTCCACCTGTAACAGAAGTGCGGCTCATGGCCCCTGCCTTGCCTGCACACAGCACTGGTAAGTCTTCCCAGATGCCTCTGCACAATGGACCAGGCGTGCAGTCAGCAGCCTCCACTCCATCTTTGCATTCCATTTCTGCCAAACCGGGGCCTGAAACCAGGGCCTTTACATTGAGTGATGGCCCCAGTCCTTTGATCCTGTGACAGGGTCTTGCTCAGCAGCCAAGCTGCAGAGACTGGCTTGAACTTGTGCTCTTCCTGTCTCAGTCTCCTGGAGTGCTGGGGTCAGAGGTGTGTGCCACTGTACCCAGTCCATGAGCCATGTAGGGACAAGCTGCACTTGGCATCCATACACCTGGCAGCTACTCAGGAAGGGGGCTGGCAGGCTTAAGTGGACAGGCAGGACCCTAACAGCTTGTTCCTCTAGTATACCATAAGGAAGTGTACTCCCCAAGGAATGTAGAGAAACCCGGGTAGCTCACAGGAAGCCCAACATACCTTAGTAGTGAGAGATGGGTAGCTCTTGTTCACCTTGCGTAGACCATCAAGCATCTTGGGCAGCTCTGAAGGATTGACTGGCTCCACAGCAATCTTGATCACAGATGTGGTGTTGAACTTCAAGGGCCGGAAGATTTGAGCCTGTGAGCCAAGGTACGGGTGAGGGTGGGGCGAGCAGGCACAGGACGGACAGGCAGTGTGGAGCTTTGCCAGGGGCCATTACAGGACATTCTTGGTTTTTTTTTTTTTGGCAGAACCAGGCATTGAATTCAGGTCCTTGCCCTTACCAGGTAAGCGCTTACTCTACTGAGCTATCTCCCTAGCCCTATGGGACACTTGTCCACCTTGGTGTGGAGCAGAGAGTGAAAAGCAGGAAATGTTCTGAACATCCAGAAAGACATGGGAAAATGCGCAGGGCCAGAATCAGAAGGCAGAGCACTGGGCCTGGAGCAGCACAGGGACCTGGGATGGACCCTGCAGTTCTGCTGCCTGGGGCTCCATGAGCCTCCAACGCAAGCCCCAAGGATACCCTACCTCTTCATTGCCTCGGGGCTCTGTAATAGTAGCAGTCTTCACAATTGGCTGATCAACCCCTTCGATCAGGACCCAGTTGCCAGCAGGAACTCGGTTCACTTCGATGTGGTACCTGGGAAGACACTGGGGCTCAGCAGGCCACACTCCCCACTGCAAGCCAGCCTGACTGGAGCAGGGTGAACGAGGGCAGAGGGGCGTCCCCAGCAGGTGTGGTAGCGCCACAGGCTCCTGATGCAGAGCCACTGCCTGAGGGGATATGAATGGGATACTAGCAACAGGACAAGACACTGCCTGGCTCTCTGTTTCCTCCTGGTGAATAGAAAGCAGGGGGGTTTTGGAAGAGGAAAAGGAGCATCCCTGAGCCAGAACACCCACTGAGGGGACCTCAGTTCATGAGCTGACAGCCAGAGGCTCACCAACTCAGTGATGCTTGCTACTGAGGCCTTGCACTGAGTGACATCCCTGTTCTCACCTACCTCTGAGCAAATTTTGCAAGAAGGAAGGAGAGGGGAGGGTGGAGGGGAAAAAGAAGGGGGATGGGTGGAGAGAAATGTGTCTCTATGTTGCTGAGATTGAGAGCTGGTTTGGGACACAGGTCCCCACTATGGACAATATTACTTGTCTTAAGGGCTGGGAAGATGGCTCAGTGGAATAAGCACTTCCCTGGCAAGTGCAAAGGACTAAGTTCAATCGCCAGTTCCACAAAAAAAAAAAAAAAAAAAAGATTACTTGTCCTAAATTCCTGTACAATTTTTGACATGGAGGCTGAGACACTAGTTGCCTAACTTAATGATCTCGTTAAGTTAATAAGTTGTCCAGGCTGGGCTTGAGCTTGGAATGCTCCTGCCTCAGCTTCCCGAGTCCTGGGATGACAGGTGGCCGCCAGTAAGCCACCTCAGGCCTCGTCTTTTGGTCAAAGATAGGGAAAGTTAGGAAGCAATTTTTGGAGGAAAAAACATACAGGTTACGACTTCAGGGACAGAGAAGAATGTAGTTCATTTCAGCACCTAAAGCAAAGCCATAGTCACTAGTGCAGCAGGAGCTCATCTTTGCCCCAGGGACCTTGAATGAGTGCTGCAAGTCCCGGATCTGCTGAGGGAAGGCCATTCCTCTCCCTTGAAGGAGCCAAGTAGCTCCTGTCGCCAAGTGGCCTGGGCAGCAAGCAACAGTACCTGGCCACCGAGACCCAGAGGCGGCCCACGGTGCAGATCTGAGAGTCCTCCTCATCCTCCAGTGTGTAGTTCTCCCCGAGTACCTTCACAGGCTGCCCAGCATGGATGGTGCCACTGAGCACCCGGCCAAAGGCATGGAACTGGACCCCATCATCTGTGCTGTACATCTTGGTGGTATGGCACATTAGTGGGCCCTGGAAGAAAGCAAGGTGCAGCTTCAACCTCAGACACTGTGGGCAGTGCTGGTCCCCATCTCCCCTGCCAGCAATGTATAGCTTGGGGAGGAGAGCCCAAAGGAGGGGGAGCTCTGGCAGGGTCCTGTTTCATGCTCTGGCCCAGTGAAGGGCTCCATACCATAGGTGACAAGTGTCGTGTAGGGGGGTGTAAGGGGAAGAGGGAAAGAGTGGGAGGGGAGGCGAAGAGGTAGAGGGGATGTGTGGAGAGAAATGTGTCTTTGTGTTGTTGGGACTGAGAGGTGGTTTGGGATACAGGTCCCCACCATGGACAAGATTACTTGTCTTAAATTCCTGCATGATTTTTGACAGGTTACAAGTGGATGTTGAGACACTAGTTGCCTAAAAAATAGCTGGGAAGGATTTTGTTGCCTTTTGTCTGGGCAGATCTAGGGATCAAAACTGGGCCCCATTCTGAGCACATGGTCTTGAGCTGAGGAGCACTCAGCTCTGGAAAAGCAGACTGCAATCCCAGGACTAAGAGGATGAGCTGCTGCAGTGTGCCGTCTTCCCCATGTGACCCCTGCTGTGAAAGAGCCGCACCTATCCATTCCCAAGTTACAGCCCCAGGCCACACAGCAGGTGCTGACACCTGGCTTCCAATTTAGGCCAGATTCTGTTCATGGGGAGGACAGCAGCACTGCCTGGAGCCAAAACCAGCAGCCTATGGGCCAGAAGCTGGGGATGCATTTCTCACCTCAGGGTCACAGTCACTCATGGCCTCGCCAAGGTCAGAGTCCACGCCGCCAGTGTAGGTGTGCTCAATCTTGGGCTTGGCGCCCACCTTTGGGGATGGGATGTGTTGCACGCACATGTCCACAAAGCCTGAGGAAGAGCACCACACTGCACCTGGTCTCCAGATGCACACAGCCAGAGCCCCAGTACCCAGCAGGGGCCCCAGTTCTAGACTGAGGCTGAGGCTAGGGCTGAAGCACTGTCAGGGAAATTAGGCAGGCAGAACTGGGGTGCAGGTTCCTTGCAGCTCAGCTACTGAGAGCCTGAGGCTGTCCCAGTATACTGCCAGACTCCTGGCACCCACGGAACGCCTGCTGAGTCAGGCCAGCACCCAGCCTTAAGCATTCGCAATGCGTCAGGCCAGAACCCAGCTCTGCTGCCTACAACTTTGTAGGATATTCCCTGAAGATCAATAAACCACATGGGAGAGCACCACCTGGGGAGGGCAGAGCCTATAATCCTAGCACTCAGAAGGCTGAGGCTGGACACTCACGAATTGAAGGCCAGCTTGAGTCAGAGACTATCTTAAAAACCAAATGGAGCCGGGCATGGTGGCACATGCCTGTAATCCCAGCACTCGGGAGGCTGAGGCAGGAGGATTGTTGTGAGTTCGAGACCAGCCTGAGTTACAAAGTGAGCTTAAGGCCAGACTGAACTGCATAGTGAGACCCTATCTCAAAAAGACAAAAAAAAAAAAAAACAAAACAAAACAAAAAAAAAAAAACAAATGGGGCCAAGGAGATAGCTCAGAGGTGTAAGTGCCTGCCTTGCAAGCACAAAGGCCTGTGTTTGATTCCTGGTACCACATGCCATGCCAGCCCCGCACTTAGCCAGCTACCAAAACCAGGGTGGTGGTGCACACCTGTAATCCCAGTGCTAGGGAGGATCACTATGAATCTGAGTTGCATAGGAAGACCTTGTACCAAATAAAGTTGTTGTTTTTTTTTTTAATCCAGAATGGGTGGGGGGGCAATGTTTGTTAGCATGTTGAGATAGACATGTTTGTTCTTTTGCGTGTTTACAGTGATTTTATTTATTTTTTTGGCATTTTTTAGGGAAGGGTCTACAGGGTGCTCAGGGTCTTACTGCTGGATTGGACTCATAGTGATCTGCCTGTTTACATCCTCCCAAGAGCTGAGATTACAGGCATGTACCACCACACCCAGTCTCAATTGCTGTCTCAGCGTACCCTGGGGTGAGGCTGGCACACAGGCCTGGGGATCAAACCCCTGGCCCCTGCACCTGCTTGCATGCGCTTTAATCTGCTGAGCTATTTGGCCAGCCCTTACAGTGCTTTTTAGCAATTTTATTCTGAGACAAGATCTTGTTCAGCTGCCTCAACTGGCCTTAAGCCTGCACATTCTGCCTCAGCCTCCCAAGTAGATGGGATGACAGGGAATAGGGTGCTCAACCATGTCCCACAGGCCTGCTCCGAGGTGGGCCCACAGTTCAGACTGGCCGGCTCAGCATAAGCTGTGGAGTGCAGTGCCCAGGCCATGGACAGCACTTGCCTGGCATGAAAAGTGAGCTCTGTGCCTGGAGTTGAGATGGCTGAAGCCCCAGCAGCCACCTTTCTGGATTAGCCCTAACAGGATCAAGGGCCCACACCACCCACACAAGGGTCATTGCCTGGTCCAAACTTAGTCCCCAAGTCTCAGCCATGCTTCCATGGCAAACAGGCAGACCTCAGAGCCAGCTGTACCCCCCTGCATGGGAATTTAGCTCTCTATCCTATCCTCTGAGGAAGGAAGCTGGGGACACATAGAGCCCTTGCTGTGGCCTCCAGATGGCTTGGACCTCAAACTGACACCACACAGGTTTGTCACCTGTGAACTCCCCGAAGAACTTCTTGCAGACCAGACGGAGCAGGGGCCGGATGTTCAGCTTCAGCTCCTCCTTGGTCAGGTGGATACCAAGCTCGTCCAGGGTTCTTGGGAGACTGGTGTCCACATCACCCACCACCTGTGGCACATGGGACACTGTGTCAGCCATGGGGTCGGGGGACAAGGCAAGGACCAGGCAGCTGCCGGAACTCAGCCACTTAGCTGGCTCCCCTTACGCTGCAGTGCTGCCCTCTGGTGGCTGAGAAAAGGCACTGTTCACCCCTGCTCAGGAGGTGCCAATTTAGAACCCTGGAGGGAAGACACCAAAAAAGGCCCTGCTAGCCAGGCAGCCCGCAGGACAGGGCCAGCCTAAAGTACTCTGTAGACTTGCAGTCTCTACCCAGGCAGGGTCTATAAATTTCTTTTATTAATCTGTTCTGGCCAGACGGAGATGCTGTTTCCCCATACTGTCTCATCGCTATGCTGGGCACAGAAGTGCTCCTGTGCTGAGGCCAAGATTCCTATCCCTGCACTCTTTACGCTGCTTGTCCACCCTCAGGAGATGTGGCACTGTGTTCCAGGGAGCACCAGCCACACCCTCCCACTCAGCCAGATCCTCCTCTCTGCACACCTCGCACATGCGGGCATCATCAAGCTCACAAGCCAGTCTTCCGTTGGCTCCTTTCCTGCCCTTTTTCCTTTCTCTCCCTTTCTGTTGTCAGACAGCAAAGCTCATGCAGGCCAGAAAGTGTATTACTCCTCAGCTACGCCCCTAGCCCTATCTGTCTATCTATTATCTATTTAGACAGGGTGCTCCTAAGTGCCCCAGGCTGGGCTCACTGGAAACCCTCCTGCCTCAGCCTCCCGAGTAGTTGAGCTCAGATGCATGCCATCACATCTGGTTCCATGGAACCATTCCTCTCGATGGCTGTAAAAAAAATTTAAGGAGGTACCAGAAGTCATTTAATAAGGTTTTCTCAGGTGAAAATTTATTTCCAGTTTTTTCTTTACATTCAGTTATAAATAAAGCTTTATGGCAGTGCATGGTGGTGTATGCCTATAATCCCAGCACTTGCGAGGCTGAGAACAAGAGGATCACTATGAGTCTGATCTGTGTCGTGGGACCCTATACTAAATACATTAAAAAAAGAAAAAAGGACAAACAAAACATAAAAGCTTTGCTATGTCTTACATAAAAAAAAGGAGGAAGCTTTCACAATTTTACCCATAACTAATTTCCAGGACACAGTGGCAAGTCCCAGCAGCACATGGCTACAAGTGCCACACTGTCTTTTCTTTCTACCTTCCCATCTTCTCCAGAGTCCAACCACATAGCTTAAATTGGGAGCAGCAAAGAAGGCTGGACCCAGGGCTGGCCAAATAGCTCAGCAGATTAAAGCACCTGCAAGCAGGCACATGGGCTGGGGGTTCAATCCCCAGGCCTGCCATGATGGCCCCGCCCCAGGGGTGCGCTGAGGTGTCAATTGAGACTGGGCATGCTGGCACATGCCAGTAATTCCAGCTCTTGGGAGGCTGTAAGCAGGCAGATCACGTTGAGTCTGATATAGTAGACACCCTGAACACCCTTAGACACTTGCCTAAATTACAAAAAAAAAAAGAGCAAAGAAACTGAACCCAAAAAGAGGACATGTCCCCAGCTGGTAATCAGGCACCTCATTCTTGGCAGGGCAGCTCCAAGGACCAAGCCTGTAGGCACTCACCTGTGCCAGGATCTTGTAGAGTGGCTCAAGCACAAACTCCACAAAGCTCCGCTGGGAGCTGCTGGTTGGGGCCTTCTTTGTGAACTTTCGCCTGCAGAAACAGAGGCACTGCCTATATCTATGCCTTTGGGGGGGGGGGGAGCCATTCTGCGCTCAATTTCCAGAGAGCTGAGGTAGCCCCAAGGCCCTGAGCTCTGTGCTTCAAGGCTTTGCTGAGCTCTCTAAGGAAGGAGGATAAGCATGCAGGAGAAAGGGGCTTCTCTGTGGGAACTTTTTTTTTTTGGCGGAACCGAGGATTGAACTCAGACCCTTGTGCTTGCCAGTGAAGCACTTATTCTGAGCCATCCCACCACCCGCCCAACTGGAATTTCTGTTTGCACAGCTTGCAAGGAAACCACTCACCCTCCTGAGCCTTGAACTCTACTCACGTCTTAGGGTTGAAGTAGATGTCGCCCCAGAGCCTTTTAGCAAATTCCTGGTAATTAATGTCACCTGTGGGGAAAGGTACACAACCACATCTGTTGTATGAGCTTCTGCTTCAGGTGCCAGTTGATTTGTGGCTGAAGAATCCCAATCTCTTCCTCTAAGAGCCCAGACACTTTCTTCTAGCCAGCCAGGCTGGGACAGTGAGGCACAGGGACACTGGGGCAAAGTGGATGGTTGTGCTGGAGCCTGAGCAGGAAGCAAGTCTCTCCTGTGCAGCAGGGCTGGGTGAGCTAGCTCTGTGTCCTCCTTGATGGAACAAGTCTGGTGCTTCTTGAGAGGTCTTAGATTCAAAGCAAACATCCAGGCCTCAGCAAGAAAGTACCAAAGTGACCTGGGCTCATTTCCCAGTCCACAGTGCAGGGTAGTCACTCCAAGTCCTGGACAGATGGAGCCAAGGATGGAACTCAGGACCTTATGATTTCCAAGTAGGCGTTGATGCCACTGAACTCTCCCTGGTCACAGCAGAGGCTTAAAACTGAGGCTCTTCCAAGCCACAGCTCCTGAACCAGACCATGCAGCACTGCTCCCAGCCATTTTCTCTGGACACCCAACATTAGTGGCACCCTTTCTCGGTGCCAAATCCCCTCTGCACTTTCACCCTCCACTCCACAGCCACCTCCTCCCTACTTAGCTCACAGCTATGTCCTCTCCTCCCCACCTCATTAGCCTGAACCTCCCACCCTTTGAAAGCATGATGTCTCTTGTGCCTCAACTGCCATACACTGCACCCTGCCGGTCTCCTGACTGCTGAGAGTGCACATGTGCCGGCTTTGCCTACGCCTCAGTCCCACAGGCAGCACTGTCCAACATCTGCAGGCCTGCAGCTGGCTGTGGCCCCCTGCATGGGCCTCAGGAGCAGTCTGTGACAGTGGTGGGACATGCCTGACTCCAGTAGCTCTAAGCACCTGCAGGGCCGTGTTCCCCAAGCCCCAGCCCTACTGCACATTCTTGCTTAATGCTTCTCCAGGGGCCATGGAACCTGTTTCTTCTTCACTGCCTGCCCTGCAGACCCTGCAAATGGCTGAGGGATTCTGGGTAACCAAGGGCAAAGGCACTGTGCCCAGCTTGGCTGCCAGGACCCAGCATGAGCCAGTGGTGACAACACAGTACATGTGCCCTGGAGTCTGGCTCCTGTGCTGAGGGCAAAGCACATGACCTCTGACCTGACCTGCAGTGCTGACCTGGCTTTTCAAGTTCCTTCATATACTGAGAGTGCTCCTGCAGCACAGGGCCATTTCTGTGTCACAATGCCAGAGTACAGGCCCAGAAAATACACAAACTTCCAGAACTGTGTGTAGGCCAAGTGCAGCTACTGCTCATTCCCAGCCCTCCTTCACTTCCACTGCTCCATGCCTAGGAAACAGGGTCCCACTAAGTACCCAGGCTGGCCTTGGTCTTATGGTCTCCCTGCCTTAGCCTCCTGAACAGCTGGAATGGATTACAGGTGCATGCCATCACACTTGGCTGAGAACCAAGTTTCAAATGTCTCTTATGTCATGGCAACAAAAGTGTCCAACAGAGTGAACAATACTTATGCAATGCAAGCTCACGAGTAGGACCATCCCCTCAGCACCCATGATGGGGCTATCATAGCGTAGACACACAGAAGTACCAAGACAGTCCCTGTCAGGTTGGAGGAGAACATGAAAGGTGTAGGGGGTCAATGCAGGCCCCAGGAGGCCCTCCCTGCCTGTCACCCATGGCAGCAGGATAGGGACAGGCTGTGGCTCCTCCTCAGCAGCCCTGGGGCATGGCCTTCTAGCCCACACCCACCTCCCTCACTACAGGAGATGCTTGGTTTGTAACTCAGGCTCCCTCTCCCATTGTTTCCCCTATTCCATGGCTTCCACTCTGCTCAGCCTGGAGAAAGTGTCTAGGGCTCTCAGCCCAAGGAAACAGTAGCCACCAAGATGCAGGAAGGCTGCTTACCGAAGGTGTCTGCGTAGATCTTGGCGAAGGAACCCAGTGTGAAGCAGATGCTGTACTGGGAGCTGGAGAAGCAGACATTGCCCAGCAGCGGAGAGAGTGTGAGGTTCTCATCAGTGGAGTACATGCTGCAAGACAGCAAGGCTCAGCCAGGCCGGCTGGGACAGGACTGCTTGGAGCTAGGGTGGCTGTACAGCCTCAGAAAGGTACTCTTAGGATGGTGAGAGACAAAAACCCAGGACAAGGCAGGATGGATGTGGCCCAAAGGGTCATGGAGGCAACAGACAACCAATAACTCTGCTCTCTACTTCTGCTGCCTATATGCCCTTATTGGGGCGAGGGGCATGCCTCTGCTTTACAGGTTCATGTTAAAACTTTATTTACTTATATTTTGCAGCATTGGCTATAGAACCAAGGGCCTTGCAAGGTTAGATAACACTGCAACCCTGAGTTATACTCATAAGCCCAAAACGTTTACATTATTTTTTGTGACAAGGTCTTACAGTATTCCCTAGGTTAAACTCAAACTCCTGGGCCCATGGGAGTGGGGATGTAATAAGTACTTCTAAGTACTGTGATAAGAGTACTTAGAAGGCACAAGGCCCCAGGTATGATTCCTAGCATAGAAAAAAAACACATCAGACGCTTTGGCTGAAGAAATCCTGACTCAGCCTTCCGAGTAACCGTACGAATATACTCCCCTGTGCCCATTCTTTCTCCATGAGTATAGGACATGTAATGTAGGGCTTCCACGCTGGACTACATCCTCAGCCCATTTTAATTTTGAGACTTTTTTTTTAAGGTCAGAACCTCCCTATATAGCCAGGATGTCCTGGGCAGTGGCAAGTCCTAAGGGGATCCTCCCAGGTGCTGAGACAATAGGCCTAGTGTTGGGATAAGAAGTTAAGGGCATGTGGGACAAGGAATAAAAAAACAGAACTACAACAGCAGAGGAAATAACCAAGAACACCTAAAACTCCTCAAAGTCATCCTGTTTTTTGTGTCCTTGCTCTCAGATGCCTAACAGGTTCTCACAATCTTAGGCACACACAATAAGAGCTTGTTTTGTGAACCAAAAGTAACCTAACAGCTGAGATTCAATATACATAAAAAGACCAAAGGTGGCAGCAGCAGCTTTTTGCTCGCATGGAGTGTCTGTGCGTCTTTGTTTGTGGTTGGTGCCTGTGAGTCTTTCTCAGCAGTCTAGATCCATAAAGACAAGGTCCTGTTAAGCTGCTCATCTGCCTAGGCTCCTCTATCCTCCTGCCTCAACCTCCCAATATGCTGAGAGTAGATACATGTGCCACTATGGCTGGCAAAGCTTTAATTTGTTCATCTTTTCCCCAGTAGGGGAGAGTGAATCTAAGTACTCTGCACTAAGCAACATCCCAATACCCCAGCCAGTAACCTTCAATCCTGGAGGACTCTCAAAAGTCACAAACATCTTTAGTTCACTAACACAAGAAAATGAGCTGCACGCAGAGCCGGAGCTGCAACTCCAGCCTCTGCACTGCACTAGCTCTCTACCTTAGAATAAATGTGGTAGCTGATAAGGGACCATTCCCCAGCCCTTTCCAGGCCACCTCAAAGCTATGCTCCCAGAAGCAACTGCTCTGGGCTGTTGCTCAGTGCTGGGGTGCTTGCCTAGAATACGCAAGCAAGGCCCTAGGTTCCTTCCTCAGCACCTCAAGAAGAAAAAAGTGCTTCTTTTAATTATTTTATTTTATTTTACTTTAGTCTTTTTGAGACAGGGTCTCACTATGCAGTTCAGGCTGGCCTTAAGCTCGCTTTGTAGCTCAGGCTGGTCTCGAACTCACAATTATCCTCCTGCCTCAGCCTCCCAAGTGCTGGGATTACAGGCCTGCGCCACCACGCCTGGCAGCTAATTATTTTATTTTATTTTATTTTATTTTATTTTTTGTCTTTTTGAGACAGGGTCTCACTGTGCAGTTCAGGCTGGCCTTAAGCTCACTTTGCAGCTCAGGCTGGTCTCGAACTCACAACAATCCTCCTGCCTCAGCCTCCCTAGTGCTGGGATTACAGGCCTGCGCCACCACGCCCGGCTTATTTTATTTTATTTTGTACTACTGGAGATTGAATTCATGGTCTTGGCACTTAAAAAATTTATTTAATAGAGGGTCTCATTACACAGTTCAGACTGGTAGTGACCCTATTTCAGCCTCCCCAGAGCTGGGATTACAGGTGTGTGCCACCTGTTTTTGAGACCAGTGCTTGGGTTTGCCAGTCAGGAGCTCAGACTGCTGAGCCATCTGCCCAGCCCTCTTAGCACTGGGTTCATTAAATTGCCAAGTTTCCTAGACTGGACTTGAACTTGAAATTCTCCTGCCTCAGTCTCCTGAGTGCTGAGACTATAGGATATGCCAGTGCTTGGGGTCCCTTTACCTAGAAGACTTAAACTGAACTTCTTGATCTCCTATCTTGGTAGACCAGGCTAGCTTACTGCCTCCCTCTTTTTAAAAAAGAACTTTATACCTGTGCTCCATCCAGAGCCCTGCTGAGCATGAGCATAGCCAAGGAGGACTGGGCAGCAGCTCAAGCCCAGGCCACACAGGTGTCCTGGGGCCCCAAGTGGAGCACAGCCTCAGAGGAGGCTGTGCCAGCTCTTCAGGGGGTTGGGGACCACAGCTCACACTCACTGACTACAGCCTCATGGCTACCTAACAGGTGCAGTGGGCACAGGTCAGGCCTGCCTGCACTTGCTGCATTCTGAGACCTGGCAGCAGTGCTGCCCACCCTAGTGCATGCTGAGCTCAGGGCCCTGGGCCATCTCTTAACATCTCAATAGGTTCTCTTCACTCTTTTTAGCAAAGCCTGAGCTTTGGTAATTTGTGCAGTGTTATGCAGCTGGCATGCAGTAAGGATGAGATGACCCTAGAGCCTAGGGTGGTAACTGGGACACGAAAGATGAGACTTCAAGTTGCTGGGGACTGTGGCACTGACCTGCAGAGACCCTCGATATGCTGAGCACACGTTAGGAAACAGCAGTGCCACCCCAGGCACTCAGGTCAAGTTAGCGCTCCTAATGCCAATATCCAGAGATAGTGCCCCACTCCCACCTTATTAGCCCGTTGACCTCATCCACGATGTGTCGAAGCTTGTAGTAGGCATCAGTGGGTGGCAGCTTCAGCTCCAGGATGAGCCGGTCAATCTTGTTGATGCACACAGTGACTGACAGCCTCTCCTGCACTGCATGCTTGATCAGCCGCTCAGTGTTCAGCATCACCTGGGGGTGCGAGCTCAGAGTAGGACAGCAGGCTGGTGGTGTTGGGGAGGGCACACAAGGGCCTGGGGGAGGTGTGGGTTAGAAAGCCTAGGCTCTGCACTACAGCGGAACCCAAAGGCTGTGGCACTGGGAGTTAGAACTTGGGTGAACAAATTCCTTTCAGCTGCAGGGCTGGGGATCAAACCCAGGGTCTTGCACACACCAGAAAACACTCAACACTGAGCCACAGCCCAGCCTGAGCAAGTGATTCCTACACACCATGCTTGCTGGCAGGTAGGTCTTCCACTGAGCTGACCTGGGTGTGCAGCATCTGGCAGCAAAGAGCACATCCAGATTGCTTTCTCCTTTTACAGAATTGGGGATTAACTTGGCCTCCATGCTTAACTTCACATCACTGAACTACCCAAACTGGGTTCAAATGTCCCCCTCCTGCTGCAGCCTTCCAGACTGCTGGATGCCAGGCATGTGCTCTGCTGGGCTTATGACACAGATGTCTGCTTGTAACACCAGGCCCTGCCTGGAGAAGCGAGTGCCTGACGGAGCAGCTAATCTCAGGACTGCGGCAAGGACAGCACAAGAGCAAAACATTCTCCATGCCTGCAAGAAAGCCTAAAAGTGCCCCCAGGATGGGACAGGTACAGAGAGTAAGAGGTCAGGTCATAGGGTGGAACAGTCAAGCCAGCCTCTGAGCACTGAAGTGCAAGAGCATCAGTGGGCTTCAATCCCCTGAATGTGCCACGTTGGCCATAAGCTGGTGAGTAAATAGCCTTCCAATCAGAAAATACAGAATAAACAAGTAGCACTCAGGGAGGCTAGGGCAAGAGGACTACTTTCATGTCCAGCCTGGGCAACTCAATGAGACCCTGTCTCAAGATACAAATATAAAGAAAGAGCAAGAAACATATGTAGTTCAGCACATCCTAAGCACCATCACTTGGGTGAAATTTGAGTACCACTAAAAAAAGGTAAATCACAGATACAGGGCTGGGGATACAGCTCAGTGACATAAGCACCTGCTTGGCAAATGCAAGGTCCTGAGTTCAATTCTCAGTACAAAAAAACAAAAGATACAAAACCCACAAACCATCAAAGGGCGGTAAAACTCTAGGTAAACTATAGGTAAAGCTTGTTAAATAGGCAAAGTCACCAATCCACAAGTTAACTTGCTAAGTCATCAAAGCTAATGCCACCAACTACAGGGCAGACAGCTGTCCTGTTTCCTGAGGGGGCTAAGAAACACTCCTGAGAAAATAGCTGGAAGCTAATCAGGAGGCAACAATCCACACTGCAAGAGTACGCTTCCAAAACCGCCAGCCTCCAAGACACCAAGAAAGGCTAGGAGTGATTCCAAAGTAAAGCACCTGAGCACACAAGTCTTACACACCATGAATTACCTGGGGTGACCAGGGAGACTTACCTATCCCACAATGCCACACTATGGGAACCTTCCAGAGCCTGGCAACTGCACTATGTTCTCATAAAATAAATTTGCAAATATTTTCCTCTTAAATGGCTCAAAGGGGAGATACACAAAGATGTGCATACAAAACAAATGAGGATGAGATCCTTGTACTAGTCATACATTTCATTAAGTGAACCCTCCTAGCTTGTTTAAAGAGGACTCTGGCTCCCTCTACTGGCTTGCACCAGGGATGGCACAACCAGGGTGGGCCTTGGCATTTTCATTCCAGTCTCTCAGGGAGCCCAGGAACTATAAGATCCCACTCATAGGACTAGAGCATCTCTTCTCTTTGTGGTGGGGCTTCCTGGGCCATCCTGGGTCCTGGGCTTGTGCCCCACAGACACCTATGTCCTTGCTCCCAGCTCGCACAATGGCCACATGGGGAGCATCACAGGCGAGCACGAGCACAAGTGCACTCACCCCCTCTGCAGCATCGATGAATAGGACCACGCCGTCGGAGATGCGCAGGCCAGCAGTGACCTCATCAGAGAAGTTCACGTGCCCTGAAGGCAAGGCTGAGTGAGCTGCCGTCTGGGCCACAGGGCACAAGGTGATGGGGTGCAGCAAAGCTCTACTCCCCCCTTCCCACCTCCTGAGCCACTCTTGGACTCCAGTTTTGCCCTGGGGAGGAGGGGCAACCCCCAGGTGGTGGAGACAAGAGGTGGCCTGGCCTTTGGGTGCTGGTGGGGAGGCACATATGCTGCCTGGGAAGGCCTCCAGGGGGGAGCAGCAGGGATGTGGAGCCAAAGAGGCCCTGGGACCCTTTACAGAAGCCTCTCCTTGGCGTGGAGGAGTGGGGAGACCCATGTATGTGCCTCCCCATAGAAAACACAGGTGCCTGGCAGAGGGCAGGGACGGCCCACCTGGAGTGTCCATGATGTTGAAGAGGTACGACTTCCCCTTGGTGTCTGGCAAGACCACTGTCACAGGTGTGCTCTTGATGCCCACGCCTCTCTGAAAGGCAGGCAGCCATCCCCATCAAAGGCCCACCCCTTGCTCAGACTGCATGCAGGTGGGTCTCCACCCTCGGCTCCCCCGCAGTGGGGGGTTCCACCCACACCTCTAGCCAGCCCTCAAGACCACATGTTTTCAGCAGTATTGGGGTGTGTGTGTGAGGTGGGCCTAGATTTGCTTCAAATACACAAAAAAAGACAAATGGAAATGAAGCAGTAGGGATGTGAAACAGTGCCTGGCTAACATCCACAAGGACCTGGGTTTGCCTTCAGCATCATAGAAACAAAGGAAACGGCTGTGTTGGTCTGTATCTAGCTGCCTCCCAAAGCTTCATGAAGGTGCAGATGGGGCATTTTCACAGGTGGCTGAACCCGCAAGTGTGTGACACTTGGATTAAGAACACGTGATGACTAAGTGAGCTGTGGGTGGCTCTGGCACTGCCCTAGTCCCAGTAGCCTGCAGAGCTTAAAAGGGGCAGAGGACTCTGCTAAGGACCCTTGCCTGCTTTGCTGCCCTGTGCCCGTCACTGGTAAGATAAATTATGTACCAATTCATCACACATGTAATCATTATGTACTACAAACATGAAAGCAAACAACTGAGATAGAAAGAATATTTAACAGTTGCCCATCAGAACTATCCTTAAACCCACTTAAGGCTATCTGAAAGCTAATCCTACTATGTCCATAAACCTGGATCAGGCTGAATGTTTATGCTGGCCCATTAAATAGATTCTGAATTTAATGTTATACTGTGTGAAGTTTAAAAAGGTGTTAATAGGGCCAGAAAGATAGCTCAGTGGACTAAGCGCCTGCTTAGACAAGCGCATGGTCCCCTGGCACACTGAGCTAGCCACTGAGACTGAGCGTGGTGGTGCATGCCTGTAATTTCAGGGTTGGGAGGCTGAAACAGGAGGATCACTACAAGTCCATGCTGCACAGTGAGATCCTGTACCAAACACATAAAAAATATTACAAAACTAAAAGTAAAAATGTATTAATAATTATCTAGATGGTGACAGAAGTGTGGGTGAGAGGGTGGCCTGCAGGTGAGATACCTGATATTCCTTACCTTATGAGGGAGTCACAGCTTGGCAAAGTGAGACCCCTGAAGCAGACTGGCCAGGTTAAGCCTAATCTTCCACACCAACAGACCCAGAAAATGAGCCACCACTGGGCTTAAAGCTATCTTTCTACACACTAATGCCACCCTGTTACTTAAGAATCAATATCCTCAGTGATGATGGTGAGCCCATCAGATACTATAAATTAAAATATGTTCAATCATATCTTTCCTTGGGGCTTACCTAAGAAAACAAAAGATGAAGCACCTACTTACCTCCTGCTCAGTGAAGAGGATGTCCGTGTAGCACAGCTGAAAAACAGCATGGTTAGTGTGTGCAGCATCCCACCCGGATGTCTCTCCAGATGCCCAGATCTGCCTGCCCTGCCCTGCCCTGCCCAGCTCCGGGTTTCTGTCTCCAGAGGGACAGAAGCTAAAGGCAGCAGGCCCCCACCACAACCAGGTGGGGATTTGGGGAAACAGACAGGGGCTAAGCAGCTTGCTGCTGGGAGACGTGCTGGCTCCAAGACAGTCCATCTGGCTGAGATGAAACACTTACTGCACTGAGACCCAGCCTCTAGTCAGCCTCATTCAGACATTTAAATTCACTATGAAAGCAACAAGGTCCAGTTGTATATTTATAGAGCAGGCTATCAGTACAGTGATGGGAAAGAACAGACTATAACAGTCAGGCATATCATAAATGAAGAAGGATAAGGATTCCTGGTGCAAAATGGATCGTCTGAAAATACCTCTGGGCCATGCACTCCACACTCCTGAGAAAGCTCAATGATTTCCCTACAGCCTATTAACAGAGGACAGAGGATCAACACAATTCTGTGGGTACTATGCTTGCTGAGCGAAAGGTGAAGGAGCAGCCCCCATCCCACAGGCTTGCTCTTGTGCCCCAGCCCCACTTACATCCTGGTCATAGCGCTTTCGAATTTCCGGGTGCGTCTGTTCTATTAAGCAATCCACAAAGCAGGTCTGAAAGGAAAGATGTGGTGAGGACCTGCTGGTCAGAGGCAAATCTACTGTGCCCCTCCCCTCATTCCCAGTGCATTCCGTAGTGGTGGGACAAGGGAAATGAGGAGGAAGATAGAACAGCAGAGATCAGCTTGGAAGCCACAAGGTGCTTTTTCAATGAAAGACACAGGCTCTCCTGCACAGGTCACACCAGGAAGCGAGGTCTTCTAAGAGTCAGGGTAAGGCTCACTTCTTCCCTGTGCTTCCTGACGTAGACACAGGCTCAGGTGCCAAGGGCCACATTCCACTAGGACATCTGGCCTCAGGAAAGCAGGCCCAGGGGAGGGCACAGGGCTCACCTTGCCATGGTGGAGGTGGCCACAGAGTGTCACGTTTCGGATGAGCTCTGAGTTATCCATGAGATCCGCCAAGAAACTGGAAGAGAAAAGAGAAGAAAAAGGGGGCTTTGGTGGAAGTTTTCAGGTGTGGAGAGGTGCAAAGGTGAACAACATTTTCATAGACTGGAGGAAGCTCAGAGACAAAAGAAATGCTGGTGCAAGGCAGGCTTTGAGAACAGGACAGAATGAAGCATCTTGGGATTTTGGCAGAACAGTGGTTGGGTGGTGGCTTTATGACGATGATGATGATGATACGATGATGATGCATCCAGTACAAGGTCTATTAAGACTTGTAGTGATCCTTCCTATTTTTCAGCCTCCTAAGCACCAAGACTACAGGTGCACACCAGCACAGTCTCATGTGTTGTCTCAGCACGCCCCCACAGGCAGGGCCAGCATGGCAGGCCAGGGATCAAACCCTTGGCCCCTGTGTCTTCCTAAGCAGGTGCTTTAATAGTGGTGGCTTTTTGAGATAGAGTTTCACCGTAATTGAGGTTGGCCTCGAATTCACTGGGCTGCACTGGCTGGCACCATCACCACACCTGGCAATACTGAGATTTTATCTATCTTCCTTCCTTCCTTCCTTTCCGGAATTGGAGATCGAACTGAGATTTTATCTTCCTTCCTTCCTTTCCGGAACCGGAGATCGAACCCTTCCTTCCTTCCTTCCTTCCTTTCTTCCTTCCTTCCTTCCTTTCCTTCCCTCCCTCCTTCCTTCCTTCCTTTCTTTCCAGAACTGGAGATTGAACTCAGGCCCTTGTGCTTGCCATGGAAGCGCTTATTTCACTGAGATACCTCCCTGGCCCCAATAATGAGATTTTAAACAGAAGAAATATAAAACGAAATATTTGAACTAACACATATTCATGTGTAGTGTCCCTTTAAAAAGCTGTAACTGGGCTGGCGAGATAGCTCAGCTGTCTAAAGTACCTGTTTAGGCAAAGCACAGGGACCGTGGTTTGATCTCTGGCACCACATGCCACACCAGCCCCATTAGGGCTGAGCCAGCCACAATCAATCACTTTAGCTTAGTCAGAAGTGGTGATACACACCTGTCATCCTGGCACTCAGTAGGCTGAGGCAGGATGGCAGTGAGTTCAAGGCCAAAATGCACTACAGTGAGACACTGTCTCAGAAAAAGAAAAAAAGAACAAAAAATTTAAGCTAGCTGAGTAGGGAAGGGTAAATCTATAATCCCAGCAATGTGGGAGGCTGAGGCAGGAGGAATTCAAATTTAAGACCAAGCTTTGGCAACTGACCAAGGTCCTAAATCAAAATAAAATACAAAAAAGCTGGGAATGCCCTGGATTCAAACCAAACCTCAGGTTACACCAATGGGCCAGAGATGCCCAGGGAGTGTAGCATTTCTCTGTGGACTTCTCTGGAGGAGGCCACGGGTCAGCTCACAGGGCATTTGAGAAATCCACACTGGTCTGGGGTACAGCAGGACACTGACCCCAGTACAGCTCTCACCAGCTACGCAGGCAGCCGCTGGGTGAACTGGGCTTCTAAGCATCAAGTCTGCTCCCAAAGATCAGATTTAAAGCTCCACAAATGAAAATGCAAAGGAGTATGAAGCAAGTTCTGAAGGTTATTAAAAAGCTATTTTTAAATAATAGGTTCTAGCCCTAGTATGTACTGAGGAATTAGGGTGGTCATCCAACATGGCTGAAGCCTTTTAAAACAACAGCTTACCTTCCCAGAGACCATTTCCCTGCTTCTTCTCCAAACCAGCCCAGGTTGCAATTTCTTTTCTCCACTGCCACAGGGAGGACCCTAATCAGCCCCTCAGGTATTTCTAAACATTCCCCTCAAACTCTACTCCTAGCAAAAGTCCATAAAAGTCTCAATTCTCTTGTCTCAGGTCACAGGATCTGCTCCATCTGCCCTTGATCCTCTCCGTGTCTTTGTAATTAACAAAGGTTTCTTTTATCTTTCCTATCTCTCTACTGTGCCCCCAAAACCTAACATATTGGTACCATGACTTGGAGAGGCAACATGTGAGGCTCCTCCTTAAGCCCCTGCTATGGATCGAGTTTCTCTCCTCTGGAATCTGCCTCTCTGCTGTTGGAAGACTGTATCAAACACTGCTCCACCTCATATAGTCCAGGTGAGCTGAGCCCTCCTGGGGTATCCTGCCTCATTACTGGGGAAGCTGTCTTCACGTTTCTTGGTCAGGGTCATTGCCCTCATGTTCCAAGGCAGGATACTTCCTCTCTGTCTTCTACATCAGCAAATCCACCGCAGGGGAAACTGCCCTCACACTCCTGCAGCAGGGATACTGCCCTCACGTCCAGACAGGGCACAGCTTCTTCTTCCTAACTGCATGACCCATGACAACTGAGTCATAGCAGTTAGGCTCTGATTATCCATACCCTAGAAAGTAGATGCTCCACAGAGTGTGATGCCCTTTGCTCAGCTCGAATTGGGTCACTATTGCCCTCACTCCCCACTGCAGGGCAGCTCTCAGAAGCTGTGCTCACATTCCTCAGGCAGGGTTGCCTCTGGGAGGTCATAAAACCCAAGAGTAGATGGCTTGACCACAATATAAACTCAACAATGGCAGCCAATAGCCTGAGGGGAAAACTTACTTTCTTTCTTTTTTTGGTATTTTAGGGAAGAGTCTACAGGCTGTTCAGGGTCTTACTACTAAATTGGACTCACAGTGATTCTCCTGTTTATAGCCTCCCAAGAGCTGGGATTACAGGTGCTCGCACCAGCATGCCCAGTCTATCTCAGCTTCCCCCCACACCGGGAGGGGGCTGGCACACAGGCCAGGTGCCTAAATCTGCTATTTGGCCGGCCCATGAGGGGAAAACTTTTAACTCCTTAAAACTCCTGTTATTGTAATAGGAAATGGCCAGAAATCCACTTAAAAAACTTTTTTTTTTTTTTGGCAGACCCTTTGAACTCAGGCTCTTGTGCTTGCCAGGGAAGCACTTATTCCATTGAGCCATCTCCCCAGCCCCAGCATTTATTGCTGCTAGGACATGCCTCTCCCTTTCCCAAAACCCTCAAGATATTCCTCTTTAACCCACCCAGCCTCCTCACTCTCCTCAAAACCCTGTGGTCACTTCACTTGCTTTCTTTCTGACACTTTCAACTCCTTTCCCTCCTCTGTTCAGCTAATTCAGCCCTAAGGCAGTCTTTCTCTCTTCCTCTAGTTAACTATCCTGTGCAAGATGCAAGACTAGAGAAGTCTGCAGTAATTAATTTGTCTTAGTTGATAGACATTACTCAGAAAGTATTTCATAGTAGAAAAAAATTCAGATTGATAAAGTCATGGGTCCCTGCCTGAGTCTCAGCCCCATGATGTTAACTGCCAATATAGGGAAAAGCCTGTTAAACTTATGCCTTTCTCTTATGTTTCAGGTATTTGTAATAAGAAGTTCATGTCAAGCTTACATGAGGTCACCACTAGTAAATGATAATTTTCTTTTTTTTTTGTCTTTTTGAGACAGGGTCTCACTATGCAGTTCAGGCTGGCCTTAAGCTCACTTTGTAGCTCAGGCTGGTCTCAAACTCATAACAATCCTCCTGCCTCAGCCTCCCGAGTGCTGGGATTACAGGTATGTGCCACCACGCAAAATTAAATGATAATTTTCTAACAAAAACTTAAGTGATATGTATGCTATGTATGTGCCATTACATTTAGAGATGCCTAAACAAAATGGGGATTCTATCATGACTATTCTGCTAATTACTATGTATGACTACTGATGTCAAATTTTGTCTGCAAAATTATGTCTATTAACTATTGTCTGTTTTAACATTCTACAGGGATTTAACAACTACTAGGACATCCATGGTTGGTAAGAAATAACAGTTCTGGTTACAGTTTATATTTCAAGGTGCTTAATACTCAAATAAAACTTTAATAATTAGGTGTACTGCTCCCAACTAAGTATACTAATATAGATCCAGATTCTCCTAAAGGAACAATTGTTATTAATTTCTATTTTATATCCTGATCTGTTCCTAACATTTGTACCAAGCTTAAAAGACAGATCTCAACCTTCAAACTCCATAGAGACTTAAGCTGGTTTTTCATGTCTTCAATAACAGAGACAAAAATGAACTATACACAAGTGACAACTTTTGACTGTGACACTCAGGAGTCCCACCAACGCAGGACCTTGGCAAGGTAATGCTGAGCCTAAATATGCTGCCACCCAAGTTCCTCCTGGACCATGCTCCAAGTGTAGCAAAGAAGGACACCGCGCAAAAGCTGGCCCCAACCTGTAGCCACCACCGGGACCTGGTTCCATCTACAAATCTAAAGCTTCAGTGACTGGAACCGAGACTGCCCTGTCCGCCAGAGAGCAGGTAAGTCATCCAGTTCTCTCCCTCAGACAAGAACTTGCTGCAGCCAGATCCACCAATACTTGACCTGCTTAGTCTTGCCACTAAAGAAAAACAATAGAGCTTGGGGTCCATGGCTCCAATGAGGTATCTCTGTCAGAGCCCCAAGTCTCACTGGACATTTCAGTAGGACACCCTTTCCTTGTTGACACAGAGAATACATATAGTGCTCTTCCTGAGTTCTAAGGTCACTGTATTAGATCTACAGTCTCCATAGTGAGAGTTGATGGCTGAGCTACATGACCCCTTCAGACAGGGTCCGTTCCCTTCCGACTCTAGATGCTGTTTCTCACTCATTATTTCCTTGTGATCCCAACCTGCTCCACACCTCTCATGGGGGAGTGATCTCTTCCAAAACCTTCACTTCTCTTTCACCTCTCTTCCTACAGTGCTTCTGCTGTATACCCAACCCCAATTCGCAGCCAGCTCCTCCTCCCTCTTCTCTTGTTAACCATACACTCTAGGACACTTTCAGGGCCATGTGTGCCACCCATGCTACCCATGCACTACTTTGCCTCAGGGATCCCTCAGCCTTCCCCTGCACTCCCCAACATCCAATAGCCCCTAAACACCAATGGTGAATAGAGGCAAATAGGCTATTATTTTTTTAGATAAGAAATAATTTTATCATATTTAGAATCAAAATATCCCTTAAAATATTTACATTTTACAGTAAAAAGGACAGCAGAACCCAAGACCATGTACAAGCACAAGTATTTAAATCTGAAGAATCACAAAATGAAAAGAAAAACAATGGCCCACCACAATGCTGTCGTGTGGCGACGTGTCCTCAATGAGCGCAGATTAAAGTGGCAAATGCACTCCTTGGACTTCTGATTCTTGGTCAAAAACTGCTCAACTGAATGATTAGTACAGTTACGAAGTTGTTTGGCTTTTTGTTGCTACTCTAGTTTCTTTAAAAACAGTGCAATTTTTTTTTTTTTTTTTTTTTTTTTGGCAGTACCAGGGATTGAACTCGGGGTCTTGCGCTTGCCAGATAAGCACTTATTCCGCTGGGCTATCTCCCTGGCAAAAAGTGCAATTTTAAACTTACAGAGCACATTAATGTATCTTAAATCCTCTAAGCCTACAAGATTAGATCCGAGGTGGACAGCCCCCCCATAGCCCTTTCAACAGTTAAGGGCACAGGAAGGTGCTGACGCCAAGGCAGATGTAGTCATCTCCATCTCCAACAGTCATTATATAGAGGATACTCACTAGAGAAAGTAGATGTTTTCCAGAGTTAATCATATTTACAAATTAAGGAATAAAAACTAAAATTTCTAAGCCTTTATTGAATATTAGTAAAACAAATCTTTGAATATACAGCCATGTAAAACTCTTAAAAATATGAAATTCCTATAGCTAGGTTCAGGGTGAAGGGATGAAGGGCACTGGCGCAGAGCACTCCACATGGCAGACGGCGCAGGGCAACCTGCAACCCAGCGACAAGAACTCAGAAGATGGGACAATCACGATGGGCAACTGGAGAAAGGTACAGCATTCAGTAGTGACATAAAACGTCACCCTGAGGCAGCCAGCAAATTTTACCTTTTGCTTTTAGCTGTCGGTATGGTCCCTATCCTTGGGATGGCACTCCCTGTCCTTTTCCCCCTCTCTGTTTACTTTTCTCTTGATCTTTGTCCTTCCTTTAGAATCTCGTGGTCTTCACTTCTGAGTTTGTCTGGTTTCTTTTCTGCACTTCTACTCTGCCCAATTGTCCACCTGCCCCTCGATCACCATGCAGTAACTGTGGCCTGTCTTTGTCCCTTCCTCTCTGTCTCTGTCTCTGTCCTGGCTTCTGTCTCTGCGCCTGTCTTTCAGATTCTTGCTCCCATTCCTTTTCATATCGTTCTCTTTTCAAGTGATGTGAAATGAGCCTTTAAAGGCCCACTTCACCAAACTTATCCTGGAGCTACATCTGCCTTGGCTTCAGCGCCTTCCCTTGGCTCTTAACTAGACTTAGGGCACTTCCTAGGGCCCCCACCTTTCTAAGTCCATTTGAGCTCATGTACAATAGACCTTTACTGCTTCACAACTTCCCTGCTCCTGATAACCTTCCTCCTAGACACCTCTCACGGGGAGAGATTTGACTATATTCCTGTTCTATCCTTTCTCTAGTACCTGCTGCAACAACGTGCAGACCCCTGCCTCCCACAAAAGAACAGATACCACTCAATTGGCACCATCCATATTTCCTGGAGATTTAATATATCTTAAATCCTTTAAGCATACAAAATTAGATCCTAGGTGGACAGTACCCCCTAGTCCTCTCAATAGCAACAGCAGTAAAAGTCACCAGCCTGCCCTCTTGGTTCCCCATCACCCACGCCAAGCAGTGCCCAGACAACTCCACCCAATAACTCCACTCTTCCTGATCCTGAGCCCTTGTCAGCTGAGTGTTCTTCACATCTGCTGTCACCTATGTCTCTGCCTTACTAACAGCTTTTTTAATCCCAGCTTTTCTTCATTCTTGGATGTCAGCTTTCACTAACGATGAATTTCCCATCCCAGCTGAGACACCTGGCACTAGCTTCTGCATGGGCATGAACCGTCGCCCTACAACCCTCACTGTCCCCAAGACAATACCCCCATTCAGCAGGAAGCAACCTAAGAGACATGTAGCCCTTCAATAACAACTAAAAGACGGGAATGACAGGTTCTGGCCCTAGTATGCTGAATTATTATGGTGGTCATCTAACATGGCTGAAGCCCTTAAAGTAACAACTTATCTTCCAGAGACTACCTTCCTGCTTCTTCTCCAACCCAGCCCAGGGGTGCAATTTCCTTTCACCTTTCCTGCTGCCACAGAAAGACCCCAATCAGCTCCTCTGGTGTTTCTTTTTCTTTTCTTTTCTTTTTTTTGCAGAACCAGGGACTGAACTCAGGCCCTTGCGCTTGCCAGGGAAGCACTTATTCTACCAAGCCATCGCCCCAGCCCCTCCTCTGGTATTTCTAAACATCCCCCTCAAACTCCACCCCTAGCTTGCTTTTTCCTCTTTTACTCAGCCTAAGCTCACACTACAGGATTTAAGATATATTAAATCTCTACCAAGGGCTGGGGAGATAGCTCAGTAGAGTAAGTGCTTGTCTGGCAAGTGCAACATCCTGAGTTCAATCCCCCCCCCCGCACTCCCCCCAAAAAAACGAAAAAGAAAAAGAAAAAAATCTCTAGCAAAAGTCCATAAAAAATCTCAACTCTGTCTCAGGCCAGAGGATCTATCTGCCCCATCTGCTCTAGATCCTCTCTGTGTCTTTGGAGTTAATAAAGGCTTCTTTTATCTTTCCTCTTTATTGTGTCATCCAAAAAACCTAACATTAATGTCTGAAGGAGCTGAGTATGGTGATACATGCAAGCTAAGAGGCTGAGGCAGGAGGATTCCAAGTTCAAACCCAGCCTAGACAGCATAGTGACTTAATTGGTACAGAAAGCAGCTCAGTGAAAAGGCTCTGGGTTTAACCCCAGTGTGAAAAAAATAAAGTTTTAGAAGAAGAAACACCTGAGATCTGGAAGAAAGCAAGAGAAAAGTTAAGGCTGAATTTAAATGCCTAAGCCCCATGTGACTGAGGCAGCTGGGCAGATCCCAGTGCTGTGACCAAGACACAGCCTCTCTACCTCAAGAAAAGAAGCCACACTGTTGGCTGGTCTGGGACTTACTCCATCTCATATACTGTCATGGGCAGCGTCTGCTCCATCAGCGTGAACTTCTTGGTTTTCACAGGCTTAATAATGGGCTCTGGAAGAAACAAAGCCATGACATGTGGTTGGTAGAAAATAGAAATGGGGGCTCATCCCAGAGGACGGAGCCTCACCACATAACATGTGGCACCAGTGCAGATCAAGGGTCACTCGCACTGAGAACCTCCTGGAGGTGCAGGTGCAGGAAGTCAAGACCGCAATGGAGCATGGGCCACTGACCCAGGGCTTGGAGGCCTTTGGTGGAAGGAAGGGTTAGGCCCTGCTAACATCACTCAAAGCCCTCCCAGCTTCCCAACATACAGCTGCTTCCCAGAAGATCAATGAAGGTGAAGAGTGGCAGCAGCAAGAGGTTGAGGCCTACAGAGACTATCAGACCATGGGGAGAACTTAGCACCACTCCCTAAGCATGCACATTTGCCTGTAGCAAACAAAGAGCTTCACTGAATACTCAAAACATGGTTGGTGCAAAACAAAAACAGGCTTAGTTTCACCCACATTCCCTGGATACACTGGGGCTAGGTGCCCATACCTGTGAGTGGCTGGGTATCCTCCTCCTGCACAATGGTCTCCACTTCAGGGCCATACACCTCCTCGGCTGTCGGGTAGTACTTCTTGTCCTCGTGCAGCACCACCTCCATCCCAGCGTGGTCCTCGTCATGTTCAGCAGCGTCATCCTCCTCCTCATCCTCATCCATCTGGGGCAGGGGAAGCAGGCAGAAGTGAGCAGAGCCGTGTCATGGGCCAGCACTGCCCAGGCCGTGGCCACACAGCAGATAGAGGACAAAGTGCTGTGGGCCACTTCTCTCACTCCCAAGTCAAACATGTTCCTGCTCAGCTGCAGGCCACTGGCCACGTAGACTGAGCCAGAGCAGACAAAGAACTGTACAGGGGCAGGGTAGAAACCAGGAGCAGAGGCAGAAACTGGGAACAAGCCTGTCCTCAAATTTCTACTCAGATTCACAGAATTGTCTTTGAAAAATAAGTCAGTGACAGAAAACAAGCACTGGGCAGAGGCAGAGAAACAGAAACACCTGCCATACAAACAACTGTTGTGAGGCAGGATGGTAGCACCCCACAATCTTGACCTGAGCCAACTGGCACACAGGACTGTGCTCCCACATGCAACCTCAAGATATGGGAAGACAGGCCCCACAAGCCTCCAGATGAGGACTCCCAGCAGCACTCCTGCCAGCCAAAGAACAGAAATGGCCCTTCCCAGTCCCAGCACACACAGAGCAATAGGATGCACTGTGCCCACACGACAGGACCATACTTAGCAGCAAGAAGACACACAGTGCTCCACATGCATGGGCCACATGCAGCTGACTCTGGACACCACCAAGCAAGGGAAAGAAACCAAGCCCTGTGTCTTGTGGCTATCTAGTCCTGGTGACAGACACAGAGGGACAGAGGACAGAGTGTGGGGGCTGTCCAAGAAGACAGCGCAGCTCCCTCTTAGCGATCACTCACTGACAGTGTCTTCTGTCTCAACCTCTCTGTGCTGGGTTCTGGGGATGCCACCACACTTAGCTGGCAGTGGTCTTAGTACTTTGAGAAAACTTCAGATCTCCACCCATGCTGGTCTAAAGCCTACTGCACAGCACAAATCCTGCCTCCATGGCCAGTGCTCTATCTCAGAGAACAGACATAAACAAACAAGCTTAAGTGTGGGCTGGACACAGCCATACCTATTGGTGTCACTGTCCCCCAGCAGCTGAGGGCTTTCTACCTGTCACCCTGACACAGGGCTGCCAGCCATAGGAAGACAAGCTTGGGGCTCCTCAGCTCCTGCACTGTGGTGAGCTCTGTAATTACTTCACTGCACACTGCAACATAACAATAATAGGGAGATATGTAACTGGTTGAATCATCTGAAACCATCTAACTCCACTCCATGTATGGGAAGTCTCTCCTCCATGAAGCCAGGCACCATGGCAGAACCTGGAGACGACTGCTCACAGAGCCTCAACCCACACACTTCTGTCAACATCTATCCATGCCTCAGTCCACTCTGAGCGTTGCCTCCTCAGAAGCCTTCCTTGGTCACCCAGTGAGGGCAACTCCTTACTTACTGTCACTGTGGCATGGAGTTCACATGACCTGACACCACCTGTGCCCCTGCTAGTACTGAAAATGTTCCTGCAGCTCACCATGAAGCAGAAAGCCAATGACACAGGCTGTGTCCTGGCACCCTCTTCATTACAACTTCCTATAAAGTGCTCCAGGAAGAATGAGCGAGTGACGGGTTTATTTAGCCTAGAATTCAAGTTTGTTGGGATCAAACTGAATGTAGATTTTGTTAACCAATAATTAGCTTGCTGATGTACTAGTTTTATGAACCTCCCTTCACTGTCTTTCCCAGTCACTGATAGATGGCTGAAGAGGACAGACCCAGTCATGAGATGCCTAAGATCCCACAAGAGCTCCAAGCTCACCATTCATCGACCCTCATTCAATCTGAGACTCCAGCCTGAGCACAAGCTGCTAAATTATCATGGCCCTCATTCAACATGGCCAAATCCCAAAAATGACAGTTTATCTTTCCAATGACCACTTTCTCCTTCTTCCCCACCCCAGTTCTGGACATCTTTTCCACACACACAAGGGAACCCCCAATCAGCTCCTTGCCTGTCACTGAACCTGCCCCTCAAACTCCAACCCTAGCAAAAGTCCATAAAGTTTCAGCCTTCCTGTCTCAGGTCAGAGGATCCCCCCATCTCCCTTGAATTTTCTCCATGTCCTCCTCAATAAGGACTTCCCCACCCCACTTTTCTACTTTTGCTTCTCTGCCAGGCCACTGAAAAACCTAATACAATCAGTGAGAGCTCCAGTGAGTCATAGTCACTGAGCCATATCCTTTCCTAAAAACAGTAGGATCTACAGCAGGCTGCAGAAGAGGGAGGACACTTACCCACAAACTACTCACATAACGAAAAAATGTCCTTACAAAAATTTTTTTTAAATATTTATTTATGTGATACAGGATCTCACTACACAGCTTGGACTCATAGTGATCCTCCTGTCCCAGCTTCTCCAGTACTGGGATTACAGGCATGGGTCACTATGCCCAGTTCTGGTGGCTGGCATGGTGCACCTGGGATTCTGAGTGCTTGCAATACCAACAATTGAACCTGGATCTTTGCACTTGCCAGGCAGGCGCAAGAACCAAAACAAGGGCTGGCCAGATAGCTCAGCAGATTAAAGGCATGCTTAGGCAGATGCAGGGACCAGTTCGGTCCGCCCCAGGGCATGCTGAGCCAGCAACCGAGACTAGGTGTGGTGGCGTGCGCCTCCTAATCCCAGCACTTGGAAGGCTGAAAACAGGAGTCTAATCTATGTAGTGAGACCCTGTAGACCTGCAGGCCCTGTTCTAAATACATTAAGAAGAGAAAAAGAAAAAGAAAAAATACATTTAAAAAAAAGAAACAAAACAAGCTAGCATCAGTGAAAGACTTCCAAGGCCTTGCTCAGAGCAAAAATAGGCTGTGTTGTGGTTGCAATGTAGCTCAGTGGTCAACTGTGTGCAGTGTGCACAAGGGTTCCACCACCATATCACATTAAGAAGCCAAACTAGATACCTATAGCCTCAAGCTGAACCTGTCAGGAGAACCTTCCCTCTGGGGCTCACACCCACCTCTGAAATGTTCAGTCAACTGTCCAGTCCCTTCCCCACTCTCATTTACTGAGCCAAACACAGCTCCACCTTTCCTAAGGAGGTGAGCCACCCCTTCCACTCTGCATCCCCAAGCCCCTTTCTAAGGCAGGGTCTCTTTCAGGGAGGTGACTAACTGGCCCATGCTTGAGCTTGTGATCCTCCCACTGCAGCCTCCTGCTCTACCACATGGACTTCTCGGTGTCCAGTGGCTCAGTTCACCCCACAAGGCCAATTCACTGGGACCTGCAGGTCTGAATACACCTTGGGCTAAAAACTGGCCCCTTTCACCTCATCCAGACAGCTTCAATTTTCTTCTAGGGTATTCTCTGTGTTCCCCACTTTAAAGAACACTTGTCTGCTAGAGAAAAAGCAGCCCATTTTGCTGTACCTGGAATAACAGACTCTCCAAACCTGACTGATCACAGCTAAGCAGTGAGCCCTCCGTGCCATGATCACCCTGTGCTGAACAATTTATAAACACAGAAGCTGAGGCAGGAATACCCCAAGTTGAGGCCAGCCTGGGAACTCATGACTTCATCAAATCCTGTCTCAAAAAAGGACCAAGTTAGTGGTGAATTTGAGGCTGCCCTCAATTACATGGCGAGTTCAACACCAGCTTAAACAACACAGTGAGACCCTGACTCAATAAATATATAATAAAAAAGGACATACTGGGGCTGGGGAGATAGCTCAGTAGAATAAGTGCCTACCTGGCAAGCACAGGGTCCTGAGTTCAATCCCAGTACCACAAAAAAAAAAATAAAATAAATAATTAAAAAGGACATAGCATGCATAAGGTCCTAAATTCCATCCCCAGTACTGAAAATCAATCAACAGAACTGAGTTCATCTTTCTTTTTTTTTTTTTTTAACGTATTTAGTGTAGGGTCTACAGGGTCTCACTACATAGATTGGACTCCTGTTTTCAGCCTCTCAAGCACCAAGATTGCAGCTGCACATCACCATGCCCAGTCTCACTCACCATCTCAGTGCACCACATGGGTGGGGCCAGCAGGGCACACCAGGGATTGAACCCTAGCCGCTGCACTCTGCCTAAGCAGGCACTTGAGTCCACTGAGCCATCTGACTGGCCCAAAACTGAGTTGACTGTACTTAATGTTCAGGAAAAAATACTTCATTTCCCTGAACCTCAGCTTATCCATCCATACAGTGGGGCTCGACTAAAATAAAAACAAACAAAAACATAAAAGCCACCTTCGGTGCCCTTCTCAAGCCTCAGACCACTCTGGACTTCATTCTCCATGGCCCTCTGAATGGAATCAGGTTTGGACATCACCCTTTCGTCCTCACATGTGACAGAGCTCCTAGGGAAAATGTACTTGGAAAAGCCAACCATCACGTCCATATTGGAAATATTCATGATTGCCAAAAAACACTTCAGGAGCCGGCGAGATAGCTCAGCAGACTAAGAGCCTGCTTTGGCAGCTACAGAGACCAGGGTTATGATCTCCAGTTCTGCCCCCAGAGCACACTGAGCCAGTGATCAGGTCTGGGCATGGTGGCACAAGTCTGTAATCCCAGCACTGGGAAAGGTGAAAACAGGAAGACTATTACAGAGTCTGAGCTGCATAGTGAGACCCTGTACCAAATACATGAAGTTAAGAAACAAAAAAAGAAACAAAAATCACATAAATCTGGGCTCAGATTATAAAATCATCTCAACTATGAAACTATTCTAATACTCTTTTGGAATTTGAGCAGCTAAGCATTTGGCAGCAGTGTAAGATCACAGTAAACACAAAAGCAATGTTAGAGATGGAGATATCATGGGAACATGGTACTTTATTCATTTCATTTATTTGTTTTACATTTTAAGATTGGGTCTCGGTCCTTCCGCCACAGCAACCATTGAGGAAGAGTAGCCATGGCCCTCCACTATCTATCCCATGGCCGTAGGCCTCAATAAGGGCCACAAGGTGACTAAGAATGTGAGCAAGCTGAGGCACAGCCGCCGTTGCAGACGTCTCACCAAACACACCAAGTTTGTGCGGGACATGATCCGGGAGGTGTGTGGCTTTGCCCCTATGAGTGCCGCGCCATGGAGCTGCTCAAGGTCTCCAAGGACAAGTGTGCCCTCAAGTTCATCAAGAAAAGGATGGGGACGCACATCCGTGCCAAGAGGAAGCATGAGGAGCTGAGCAATGTGCTGGCCGCCATGAGGAAGGTAGCTGCCAAGAAGGACTGAGCCCCTCTGTAATAAAGCTTTGCAGAAAAAAAAAAAAAAAAAAAAAAAAAAAAAGATTGGGTCTCAATATGTAGTCCAGGCTGGCTTTGAACTTGCTATGTAGCACAGGCTTGGCTTGAACTCCAGACAACCTTCCTACCTCAACCTCCTGAGTTCTGGGATTACTGGTGTGTGTCACCATGGCTGGCTTAATTTCTTATTTTCAAACAAATGAAAAAAACCAATGTATTTCCATTACCTCATCAAGATCCTTAGTTTCTCTGCCCAATTCATCATCATCTTCATCAGAATCAAGTTCTGGTCCAATATAATTCCCAAATTCATCATACAAGTCAGTATCCATGCTGCTAAAATTCAAAGAGAAAAAGAGTTAGGTTCTGGCAATAGGCCAAGGCGCCCTGCCCTTCTCATCTGCTGGTGACGGTATCTTTTCAAGCCTCTTCCCAAGCATAACTCTCAACTAAGCCCCTGAAAATTTCACTTTCCCCCTCTGTCCTTTCCAGTCTCAATTTACTCTCTTCCAGTTCTTTTTCAATCAGTGCCTTCACATAACACAAAATCATCAAAATCAGAAAACATCACATATTTGCATGTATGAGTACTTGTTAAGCCTCTATTCTTTCAATCTAGAACAGCACTTCTCTTTCCTGTGGTACTGTGGACTGAGTGGAAAATGATTTCAATTTGTCCCATAAGGGGTGAGGTTGACTTTAATCTCTTGACTAGGGTGTCTGCCTTTTCACTGTACTCATCTTCCCTGTGTAATTAACTAATGCTCTGCGTATTTTCTCCACTCAACTACTGAATCCTATTCACGGGAACAGTTTTGGGTTTTTTGTTGCTGTTGTTTTTGGTTTTTCTTGAGATAGGGTTGCATTGTAGTTCAGGTTGGCCTTTTTAACTTGCTATGTAATCTGGGGTGACCTAGAGTTCACTCTTGCCTCAGCCTCCTGAATGCTGGGATTACAAGCATATGCTAACATGCCTGGCTCACAAGAACAGTTTTTCTGTTGCTGTTTTTGCATTTAGGACAGGGTCTACAGGGTCTCTCTGCATAGATCGGACTCATAGTGATCCTCCTGTTTACAGCCTCCCAAGTGCTAGGATTACTGGCCTGCACCATCACACCCAGTCTCAATCACATCTCAGTACACCCCAGAAGTGGGGCCTGCACGGGAGGCCCAGGGTTCAATCCCCAGGCCCTTGCATCTGCCTAAGCAAGCACTTTAATCCGCTGAGCTATTTGGCTCGCCCCTCACAAAAACAGTTTAAATGCCACCTCTTTCAAGTCTTCCTAGATCTTCTATTCATTTTCTAAGGTGTTGTACTTGTGTACTTTTACCAGCATTAATTCTTTCCTGAACAGTGAATCATACTAATTACCCTCACCAACTCAACAGTCAGTAACAACCAATAAGCTACAGGTTGGGTTGTACCCCAGACCAAGGCCAAGAGCTGAAGTCTAGATTTGAATTTTATCTTCATCACTAACAGTATGTAGCTTCAGATAATTTACTTCCCTGTCCACATGCTTCCTCAGTTGGAAAATGGAGTGAATAATCTTCAATGCATAAAAAATTATGAGGGTTGGCTTTGGTGGCTTTCCTCACAACAGCCCACCAGTGTCCTCCAGGGCGTACTTTTACCTGGCTTCTTCCTCTTTTACTCAGCCCAAGCTCACAATACAGACGTAGTTTCTCCCTCATTCTTTACTTCTACATTTTTAAACACACACTGTCACTGTTAAAAAACTATGAGGCTTAAGTAAAATATCCCGTGCAAGGAATTTCACACACACACACACAACCAGTCCAAGCAGTGTTAGGTAGCATTATTTCTGGCCAGTGTTGAAAGTCTAGTATTTCATACCTTCACCTCTTCATTGGAGACGCAAGCACTTGTCATTAAACATAAATTATCACAGAAACATCCCTATGCCTTTTTACTTCCAAACAACCACCCCATCTCTGCTCATTTCCCTCCCTTAAGAATCACAAAGAAAGCCGGGCGTGGTGGCGCATGCCTGTAATCCCAGCACTTGGGAGGCTGAGACAGGAGGATTGTTGTGAGTTCAAGACCAGCTTGAGCTACAAAGTTAGCTTAAGGCCATCCTGAACTGCATAGTGAGACCCTGTCTCAAAAAGGCAAAAAAAAAAAAAAAAAAAAAAGAATCACAAAGAGTGACTACCAAAACTTTTATAGAAGGCTGTTCCTGAAACCAGCCACACTCATTTCTATCTCAGGACCACTGCACTCGCCATACTTAGGTCTTGTTGCTCCGACTTCACCCAAGGCTTTACTAAAACCCCACCTCGGTCACTCTAAGAAGCCTCTCGTACTCTCGCCAATTCCCACTTGCAGTTTGTTATGAACACCGATCAGCAGCCGACAGACATTTCTTCACTACTGTATTATTCACTGACCCAACTACAATTTGGCAAGGACTTTTTGTTTCCTCAGAACAGTGCCTGACACAAAACGGGCCTGTTTCGCAGGCTTAAAGAATCTTCGGCAGAGAGAAGGCACAGATGGAAACGCGGGTGGGAGAGGACCGTACAGTTAGGGCACAGCCCAGTGTCAGGGAAACCCCGGAACCGGCGAGCAAGGTGTATGGCGTTTCTCCAATTCTTTCCCGCCCAAGGCCTCAACTGATCCACCTGTGAAGTGAAAAACGTGTATTTAACGCCTCTTCCAGATCTAATGTTTCTTAATTTCCCGTCCCAACCCGACAACGCTCCCGCGCGCCACCGACTCGAACCCGCTCACCTCCCGCCTCGCGGCCTTTAGCGCTCCAAAACCCCGCTTCCGTCCCACGCCGCGCCGACGCTGCGCTCCCGTCGGAAGGCCCGCCGGCGCCTGCGCCCGCCGTCAGAAAGGGCCCCGCTGTCGCCCAGCCCCTGCCTGAAGACTGGCTCCGAAAATAGCCCCCGCGGAGGCAGGCGCTGAAAGGGGGCATTTTAGGTCCACAAAGGAAGGCATGGGATGAGTCAAAGAAAGTTGGATCAGCGGGTGCGTAAATCTGGTCAGGCGCCTCGAGACCACTCTATGTGGAGGAAGGGGCTTTCCAGTCGTCACGTGGGCTGGCTGTTGGAGTGGTTGCTAGGCAACTACTGCCGCTGGCTGTGGAATGAGCGGAGCTGCTCTCTGGTCTTAAGGTATCAGGGGATCCCGAAAGAAAACAAGGCTGGGGCTGCTGGGGTGAAGGCCCGGGGGCTGAGCGATGAGGACGGAGTTGTTCTGTTTATTCGATGGCTGGGAAGGGCCCAGAACTGGACAGGAGCTGAGGCACCGGAGTCCAGTTGCTGGCCAGCTCAGACGTCTTCTTGGCATTTGACTTCTTCAGTTGGGCTGACTGGGGGATTGATTGCAGACCACCTGCCCTAGAGCTGTGCGTGACTAAACCACAAAATCTAGCTCAATTTATCGGCAATCTGAGGTTCACAGAGGTCTCACAACAAGTAAATAAATGCAAGGGCCTAGGCCAGAACCATAGCGATTTCTTTTAGAAAGGACCCGTCAGTCTCAAGTACTCGTAGGCTGCAGAGCCACAAGGGTGGAATCAATACGGTTACCTAGGCTCCTGTACCTCCAGCCTTGGCTGATCGGAGGTACTGGGGGATGGGGGTCATGGCATTCCTTCCGCTGTCCCAGCTACTGGTTTTCCTTCTCAGTCCTTGCCTCTGTGTGAATGAAAAACAGCCTCCATTAGAAGCACTTACAGCTGAAATTGTATTCCTGGGCACCAGGTACCTAACAAAAGATCTGCTTTTGTGTGAGTACCTCTTTGGCAACAACTTGCTATGTGGAAGAAGGAAACAACTGAATTCTAAAGTCCAAATGCCACCTCAGCTGAGGTGCCAGAATTGTTGTTGCTAGTGTTTTACCTAGGGTGTTGGATGTGTTAAGCTAAATTGTACCTCCACCCCCTAGAGTATTTTCATAACTGTGGAACAAAGTTAAGGCAGACCTCCATCTACTCTGAAAGCCAGGATGTATTTTATGTAAGTCCTTCGTACTTATTTCAGTTTGTATCAGCAAAATAGAAAGCCAGATTTTTGTAGCCTTCTGCAAGACCAAGTGTCTGAGTGCCTTGGGTTGTTCTGAGTTCCAGCAGGCAGCCCAGAGGCCTCCTCTTCTCTGATACTGAATCCTCATCGGTATGCACTCCCTTCACCCACCTAGGCGTGAGTCATGGAAAAGAATAGCATGGTTGACTTCAAAGCTTTGGAGAAAGAGCTGCAGGCAGCACTTGCTGCTGATGAGAAGTACAAGCGGGAGAATGCTGCCAAGTTTCAAGCCGTGGCACAGAGGGTGCCCTCCTATGAAGACTTCAGGTTGGCTCTCTGCCATTTCTATCAGGCCTTGGAGCTCCAGTGGCAGAGGGAGGGTAGACAGCAGGCATTCAGAAGTCAACCTCCATGGACTTCTGCCTGGGCACTCTCTCTGCTCCTTTGTGTTCTCCTGCAAGCTCTCTGGTCTCTGTGCCTCATCTGTCAGATGTAGCTGCTATTGCAATTAAGTGCATGAGTAACTCTGAGCATTGTCTGGAACATGGTGTGGGCCTGAGGACTTCCACCTGCCCTTGCTGTTGTTACTATTGTTTTGTTTTGTGTCTTTTTGAGGCAGGGTCTCCCTATGCAGTTTAGGCTGGCTTTGAACTCATTATGTTGCTCAAGCAATCCTCCTGCCTCAGCCTCCCAACTGCAGGGATAACATGTGTGCACCACACCCTGCCTTTGCTGCTGTTCTTGTCACTGAGTTCGGCCTACAGGCTGGTTGCCTCAGATCCACAACCACAACCTTAATTTCACCCTTCAAGCTGGGCGTGGTCATGCATATCTGTAATCCCAGCACTTGGGAGGCTGAGGCAGGAGGATTGTTGTGAGTTCAAGACCAGCCTGAGCTACAAAATGAGCTTAAGGCCAGCCTGAACTGCATAGTGAGACCCTGTCTCAAAAAGGCAAAAAAAAAAAAAAATAATAAATAATAAATAAATAAAATAAAAAATCACCCTTCAGTGTCTGTCCCTTGCCCATAGGAATATTGTCCTTGCATCACATCTAAAACCACTGGAGCAGAAGGACAAGATGGGTGGAAAGCGAACTGTGCCCTGGAACTGTCACGCTGCTCAGAGAAAGACCTTCCAGGAGGATGTGGCCATGGAAATGCCCCAGGCAGGCAAGGCCCCGCCCCACCCACACTTTAGTTTGGCCCAACTCTGTTGCACAGCCCCAGCTGTCACTTTTTGAGGCAACTCTCTCCTTTATGGCTCAGGAGAATCCAACTGAATCAGGATTTGTCCTCCGCCCTAAGAGAAAAAGTGGCCAGCATGTGGCAAGGCTCCTGGATGGGGCAGAGAAGTCAGAGGCGGGGCGAGACAGGTCCCCTCTTAGTCCTCAGACATTCATTCTCAGTGGAGATCTGGATTGCACTGCCTTGGGCCAGGCGGCAGACAGGTAGCTTTCCTGCTGTAGATCTACTAGATCAGACTCAGAAATTCTCCTGTTTACAGTCTCCTAAGAGCTGGGATTACTGGTGTGTACCACTGTGTGCCACTAGGCCCAGTTTCAAATGCAGTCTCAGTGCACCCCGGGGTCGGGGCTGGCATGGCAGGCCCCTGACTGCTTGCAGACACTTTAATCCGCTGAGCTATTTGGCTGGCCCTTCTGCTGCATATGTGGAAGAGGCCCCACCAGCCCAGACCTTGGGGTGCTCATCTTTGGTGAGGTGCCATCCACACCTCTACCCTTCTCAGAGTAAACTCCAGTTTCCTCTGAAGGCCAGCACTATGTCCCCCTCACAAGTAGGAGGAGCCATAGGCCCCCTCTTCTTGTTCTTTCATCACACACTGAGGCCCACGGGGAACGCAGTCAGACAGGCCCTGTACCCCCTATACCCCTTTGCCTCTGCTGCAGGAGGAGGCACCCTTCCAGCCTGAGACCTCAGCAGAGTTCTACCGAGACTGGAGGCGACACTTGCGGAGTGGACAAGAGCGTTACCAGGCCCTACTGCAGCTCGGGGGCCCTAGGCTAGGGTGCCTCTTCCAGACAGATGTGGGGTTTGGACTCCTTGGAGAGCTGCTGGAGACCCTGGCCAATCATGTGAAGCCAGCTGACCGGGCAGCTGTGCTAGCGGTCCTCCACAGCCTGGCGGGCACTGGGCGCTTCCCCCTGAACCTGAGCCTGCTAAGCCCCTCCGAGCGTGAGTGCTGCCAAGCCCTGTTCCAGAAACTGAAGGTCATGGGTGACCCCCATGACCAGAACATGGGGGCCAGAACAGGGCAGGAGGTGCTTGGTGGGGGGCAGTGGGGATCAGAGCCAGAGCAGGACCTGCTGCAGGAGCTGTGGGAGCTCTATCAGCTCCACTAAAGCATGGCCAGCCCTGCGGCCCAGGAGTCACTGTGACACCTTTGGTGTGGTTTGGGGTTTCTGCTCACTTCCCTCCTCAACTGGGCATTTTCAAAGTAAAAGTTGGCATGGAGTCTACTGTTTCTCAGTTCCTCAGTCTGCTCCCACCTCTTTTTCTGATACAGAGGGCCAAGCCCAGGACCTTTGCACTGAGCTGGGTCTCCAGTGCCTCTTATTTTTATTTTTTTAAATTTTGAGACAGGGTCTCACTAAGTCACCAAGTTGCCCAGACTGAGCTCGAACTTTTGATTTTCCTGCATCAGCCTCCCAGAGTTTCTGAGGTTACATGTACACACACCATCACCCCACTTAGGTATTTCATGTCGTGTCAATACACAGGGTCGGGGAGATGGCTCAGTGGAATAAGCACTTCCCTGGCAAGCGCAAGGGCCTGAGTTTGATCCCCGGTTCTGCCAAAAAAAAAAAAAAAAAAAAAGACTAGACAAACAAACAAAAAAATACAGGCCCACCAAAGGTGTAGGACCCTAGAAGGAGGCTAACTTTCCTCTCTCTGTTAGGTAGCTATGAGCCAGAGTATTTACAGCCCTAGGCCATAATCAAAAGCTACTTTCCTTGAGGTGCAGAGTTTTCCTCTAGGGGCGGCCCCAGGTCTTTGGCTTGTGCCTTTGGTTTATATGTGGCCTGAGGCCCCTGTGTGGGGCAGGGACACCCTTCACTCACCCCAAAGACAATGAAAGGGAAGTTTCTTGGGGAGGCCCAGAGCCCTGCTGCCCTCTGTGCCTCAGCCCATTCTTGGCTGGCACCAGTGTTCTGAGAGGTCAGCAGGGCTGGTTCTAGAATGACCAGGCCCGGAATGCAAGGGGTTGTGTGTGCCTGCTAGGAAGGAGGCACCAGCTCTAGCTGCTTCCTGTGCATTTGGCTGTTCTGAACTCACGCTGCATTCACCAGGCAGTGATTTCTGGAAGCACCTACAGTCCCGGCGGCCTGCTCTCCTTCCCTCAGGCACCCCTGCCCCATGGGTCCAACTCATGCTGCTGTGCTGCTGAGGGCTTGGGCTGTGCTCAAGGCCTTTGAGGTTATGGAGAAGGAGAACATATTCCAGAAGACTCCCTGCCCTGCCTTCCTGATGTTCGACAACGCTGCCTACCTGGCCGACATGAGCTTTGAGCTGCCCTGCCACTGCAAGCCCGAGCAGGTGTTGTCAGTGGTCTGGTTCCACCAGAAGCACCTGGGCAGCGGCCATACCCAGGTGCTCACAGACTTTGACGGACAGCTGTTGAGGGAAGCTGCGCAGGTGCGCATGGGCAGCGATGTGCTGGCCCGCTTCAGCATCCGCATGTTCAGCCTGCTGGTGTACCGCGCACAGCCTGAAGACTCCGGCCTGTACTTCTGTGGCACCCACCAGGGCGACTACTTCTATGCCTATGATGTGGACATCCAGAGCAGCAAGGGGCTGGTGGCCGCCTTTGAGGACAGGGGCCAAGAGCCTTCTGTGGACAGGCGGCATGGGGGCCTCCGCCTCTTCACCGCATTCTGGGAGTGGACGCCCTGCGACCGCTGTGGGGTGCGTGGGGAGCAGTGGCGCTTGGGGCTGTGCTATCTGCAGAGCCCAAACCTTCCACCACGATACCGCACAATGCCGCCTGGTGTGGTACCCTGTGGCTCTCAGGCTGTGCCCAGGGGCCTCCGAGCCATGGCCATGGCCCATGCTCCTGAGCTGCTGGTGCGGAGCTGCCAGGTCCCCTGCGCCTACCAGAGCCGGGTCCACGAGGGCATCCTCGCACTCTACAGTTATGTGTTCAGGCGGGGCAGCAGGCCCTGGCTGCCTCAGGTGCCCATCCAGTTCCACCAGCAGAGGCTGGGCCACGGGCTCATCCTCTCCTGCCCCGGAGCCCGGCCCGAGCATGCAGTGGCCTGGGACAAGGATCAGCAGCCCCTGTACCACACCCAGTACCTGAAAGGTGTCAACAGGTCCATGCGGGTGTTCATTGACCATGGCCACCAGCTGCACATTCGCTTTGCCCAGCGGAGTGACCGTGGCACATACTACTGCTGGCGCCAGGGTACACAGGTGGCAGGCATCCGGCTGGGCGTGACAGCCCGGGGGCACTACCCAACCTCACTCTCAGACCCCGAGACTCGCTCTGCCCTGCGTCTTGGCCTGCTTGCCTACCTGCTCCTGGTGGCCATCTTCGTTACCGTCCACCTCTGCCGCTCCTGCTGCTACTTACTCCGCTCTCGTCCAGACTTGTTCCCCTAGTCCCTGCCCCTCAGCCCTGCAGACCCTGTGCTCCTCAATGCGTTGGCCACAAACCCACTATCCTTGGTAGGCTTCTGGGCCGGGATGGTGTGAAGGACATAGGGGCAGACCACTGGCCAACACTTGCTCCCTAGGTTTGTGGTCTGAGGCTTGATCTGGGGCTGAGGTTGGAAGGGATGGAGCCAGCATGTATGTCATGCCCAGCCCTGAGAAGGGGCATAAACCAATCCTCTGCAGTGACCACTTGGGCTGCTGGTACCTTTGGGGACTGCTGAGGGGCTTTAAGGAGGAGGACATAGGGAGCTGGCCAAGGCCTCCCTAGCTTCCTCCTGGCATCCTCTGGGATGGTGACCAGTGAAGGGTGGAGGGAGATACAGGCCTTCCCTGGGCCAAGCAGTGCAGCTGGGGTGTGGGTTGCAGCTGCTGATGGGGCTCCAGACCTTGGGGGGGTGGGGTTAGCCTGGGCTGTGCATGCCCCAGCCTCTCTTATGAACAAACCAAAGACCACTCAGAAGGTAGAAGGCAAAGAAGCACAGCAAGGACTTTTTATTTTTTCTGGGCAGGTGAGGGCAGGTGGTAGTGGCAGCAGGAAGGGAAGGTAGATGGCTGGTGTGGCGAGGGGAGGAGGGACACCGGGGACCTCAGCTCCTCCGTGGAGCAGGGCACTGCAAGGGAGAGGGCATGCATGGCAGCTGCAGAACTGGGTGGCTACGCTGGGATGGCAGCCTCCTCTGATTTCCTCCCACACGTCACTTCCTCAGCTCCCACCACAATCCCACGCAGCCCTGACCACCAGCCCATGCCCTCACCCAGCCAGGTGTCCTCTGGGGTTTGGCCTCTCCGAACCCACACCTGGGGCAACAATACCCCACTCCTGCCCAGCACCCTCCTCTTGCACTTCATGGTGCTCTAGAGCCAGATCCCTGCTCCACATCCCGAACCCCCCCTGGGGCCTCACAGGTCAGGACCTCGTGCTGTGACCACCAGGGTGGTAGCACCGTCTGCTGCTCCCAGGTGGCCAAGGCCCTCTAGAAGGCAGGCATCTGGCCTTGAATGGGGGATGCCCCCCTCAGCAGTTCTGATTCCCCTCCAGCACTGGCTCTGGCAACAGTTTCTGTAACGATAGGATGTGACTTGCTGTTTCCCCTGCTTCTGCCTGCCCTCTTCTAACCAGGCCCCTGACCTCACCCTCCGTCTGCCTCATGGGAAGAGTGCTGTTAGTTGAAGGTGCTGGGTGCTGGGCAGGCCTAGTGTGACCTTGGGGCATGCTGGTGTGGAATCGGCGTGGGGGTGGCCAGTCTGGCAGGGATTGGCTACGGATGACTGGCCACGCTTGTTCCGCAGCTCTGGCCTCACACGGCGTCCTTGTGTTCCTGCTTGGACTCCTTAATGACCTGCAGGGAACAGTAGGTCCCACACTGCCATGAGGGACTTGTACAGACCCTGGTCCCCAGCAGCCTAGGTGTGCTCACGAGGAGCTAGTCACCCCACCAGTGAGCTGACAATCCCACCTGCACATGCACACTAGTGGTGCTGGAAGGCCTGCTGGGACAGGGGCACCAGGGCCTTCTCCCATTCCTTGGATGCATGGATTCCTGCTCCCACTCTGGTGCCCCTTGCCTAGGCAGCACCATCCCTCCAGTGGGGGAGGGCGGGGCTCGGGGCCTCACCTCCCCATCACGCATCTCTACTGTCTTGACCACGATGTTCCTCTTGAGGTGGCCTTCGGACGTGGACTTGGTGTCGAGGCTGGTCTCTGCAGGCAAGAAGAAGCCTCGTGGGCAGCTGCCCCGTGCTCCGCTCCCATCACAGCCTCAGTGTGGTACACTCCAGGCCAGGCCACCTGTGCTACCCTCAGGCTGCTGTCCTTAGCTCTGGCACCCAGCTTCCTGGCAGCACAGCAGTGTGCCAGGGATAGAGCAGTGGACATGGAAACCTGGCAGACAGGAATTGAGTCCCAAGGCAGACTCCTAGTCCCCACCCAGATTGCTTACTCCTGGCCAAGGGGGTGGCCGCGCGTGCCTGCCTGGGCACACGAGGGAGTGATGAGCTCTGTCAGACCCTGTGGTGTTGGTGTCAGTACACATCCACCTCTTCCTGACCCTCTGCCCATCACCCATCTGCACCTGGTGACCCCCAGTGGTCCAACACATACCAGGGTCACCCCACTTGGTTGGCCACATTGGCCTCCCTGAGCTAGGTCTTGGCTCATGTGCTGTCAGTTCTCTGGAATACTTCAGCCCCAATAGGGACTGTTTTTTTTTTTTTTTTTTTTTTTTTTTTTTTTTTTTTTTGTTTTTTCTTCTCTAAGTACTATTTGAGGGACACAGAACAACAAAATTAATTTAGCCCCCACTCCCACTGAGAGAAGGGAGAGAAAGGGTGGGTCACTGGGCACTGTCACTGACATCATAACTAAGCACAGGGAAGAAGGCTTTATTCCTGCAAGAGCCACAGCTGGAGAGAAGCACTCCACCGGCCTGCCTCCGTGCCAGGCTGGGCCTCAGGCACAGGTGGTTCAGCAGGCAGAATGGCACAGCCAGGCCTGGGTGACCCTGGCTTCCTGAGATGGAAGGAGAGGCCAGGGCTGGTGCTCAGTCATGGCCCCAAGCACTTCATCTGGGAACCCGGGCAGCCAGCCATGTTGACAGTCACCAGCCCTGTGAGGGGACCCTACAGTTGCCCTTGGACAGTTCCTGGTTTGATCACTGAGGTCCCTGGGAAGCATGACTATCCTGGTCCTCTGGGAGATGCCCAGGAGGAAGGGATGGGGGACTGGGAGGATGGCAGCAAGGTGCACTACAGCCTGCTGTGAGAGGCGCTAACTGAGAGCAGGTGGCTCTGTCTACACTCTGCAGACCCTGCATTGGGATAACAACCATGGTGACTTTTTGAGGTGTCTGGTGACCTTGTGGACCTCCCCTTCTGTGGTGCCTTTGCCTCCTGTAGCGACAAGCAGTTAAGAAACAGAAACACAAACCATCCCAAAGCGGGCCCCACCCTGCCCTGCCATGCAGCATGTGGGAGCCCCGGAGGGCTAGGATGCTGTGGTAGCCAGGGTCTGCGTTGGTTGTGAGGTCTCTGGGACTGTCCTGCCCAACTCCAGCCCAACCTGGGCAGGATGGGAAACCCCCCGCCCAAGGGTCACCACTGACCTCGGATCTGCAGGTTTGAGAAGGTCTGCACAGGAATGGTGATTCTGGAGGACAGAGAGGACTGGGTGAGCAACTGGCTGAGATCACCAGGCTGGCCCTGAACCCACCAGGGGAGCCTGTGTCTGAGGTGACTCGGTCCTGGCAGTATGTTTCAGAGGACCTCCAAGTGGGCTGGGCTCACCGGTTCTCCTCGCCCTCCAGCAGCTTTCGGTAGGTGGCTATCTCAATGTCCAGGGCCAGCTTGACCCTAAGCAGCTCCTGGTACTCCTGCAGGTGCCGGGCCATATCATCCTTCAGGCCCCGGCTCTCCTCCTCTAGCCGCGCCAGTGCCTCCTGGTAGCTGGATGTCTCCCGAGCATGGCGCTCCTCCTGCTCCCGCATCTGGCGCTCTAGGGACTCATTCTACAAGATGGGATGATGTCGCTGGTGGTTGATGGCCCAGGGTGCCAGGTCCTCTGCTGTGTCCCCAGCCGCCCAGGCTCACCATGCCCCGTAGGGACTCCAGGTCACAGGTCAGGGCCTGCAGCTGGTGCCGATAGTCATTGGCCTCATGCTTGGCCTGGCGTAGCAGCTCGGCATTGCGGGCAGCTGCGTCTGTGAGGTCTGTGAACTGAACGGGGAGAGTGGGGCTGATGTCGGGTGGGGGCTGCAGGGCTGAGGACAGGAAGTCTCTGTCTTCCTCCCGACTGGACACTGTGTCCTTACCACTCCACCAGGCCAGGACTTCCCGAGCTCATCTTCTCAGCCTATAGCTGTTAGCCCTGCCCAGCTGCAGTGCCCCCACCTGCCTTGGCCACTTTTGGGTATCAACCTATCCAGTGGGCACCTAGTGACACTGTATAGGGCCAAGGTCACATCTACCTGTCAGTGGCCCTCTGCATCCCTGACATATGGCCAGGACTCAGACAGCAGAGGCTCTCAGGAACTGGAGGCCCCATTTACCCTCAGGAAGCCTGCGATAGTGGGCAGGCTACTTAGCCTCTCTGGGTGTCAGTTCTTGTCTGTCACAGGGCCATGTGTCACAGGGAGACAGCTAGCCCTGCCCAGTAATGTTGGTTAAAGATGGCCCATAGCAACGATGGCAGCCATGGTGTCGCATGCTCAGGGGTGTTCCAGTTCTGCCTGGCCCAGGTGAAGCCCCTGCCCTTACCTGACAAGGTCACCACCCACAGCTCTCTCTCCCATCTCCCAAGTCCTACCTTGGAGCGGTACCACTCCTCTGCCTCCCGCATGTTACTGGAGGCCACGGCCTCGTACTGTGTGCGGATCTCCCTCAGGGCTGCTGTGAGGTCGGGTTTGGTCATGTCCATCTCCACATGGACCTGTTGCTTGGCCAGCTGTTCCTGGAGCTCCCGCACTTCCTGGCCAGGGAGGGAGAAGGGGCCAGGCCTCAGTTCCAGTGTCCGCCTAGCATCCTGCAGGGAGCTTCAGCCTCAAACTCCAGGCTGACATGAGGGAGTTGGTGCCCATGGACATCATCTACGGTTCACGAGCTCTGGTGGTATCCCAGGTCTCTAGGATCTGACCCAGAGCTCAGTAGGATCTTTTCATTTTTATGAATGGCTCTCATCATAATGGAGGCAGATGGAGTCTGAGAGGCTAAAAGTGCTATGTTTGGTAATCCTTTGACCTGGGCTCAGGGGTCTCTGAGAGGAGCCAAAGGGTCCCTGTCTCCAGGTCTCAGGCTTCTGCACACTTGTGTGAGGTCAGGGGCTGCTTTGGGGCTGGGCTCCCTGCCTTTAATTCCTCTTCTCTGCCCTGATTTGTCTGTCTCTCTGACTCTGTGTCTGGGTCTCTTTTGTCTCTGTCCCCAAGACTCTCTGTCTCTGGGTGTCTCTGTATCTCTCAGTCTCTCTGTCCTGAGCCTCCAGTCTCCATCCCAGCCTCACCTCCTCATGGACCTTCCTCAGGAACCGGATCTCCTCCTCCAAGGACTCGATTTTCCTCTCTAGGTCCAGGCGGGCCAGTGTGGCATCATCAGCTTCCTGGGGTAGCAGAGGCTGCAACTGCTCTGACCCAGCCCCTCCACCCAGCTCCACCAGCCTCACCCCTTCCCATGTGACAGTGCCCAGCCACCTCACTGCCCTGACCTGTCTGTAGCTGGCCAGGCTGTTCTCGGCCTCCAGCCGCAGGGTGGCTTCATCCTGGAGCCTGGGGGGTGTGGGGAGGTCCATGGCCCTGGGTCCAGGTGGCTGTCAGAGACCCAAGGCCAGGGAATGGCAGGAGGGGAGGCTCAAGGGGACCTGTGTGTATAGCCCTGCCCTGGGGTTTCCCAGATTCATTTCTATCACTGCCTCATGGCTGTGCAGATCAAAGTGCCATGGGGAGGGTCAGAGGCCCGTGACTGAGGACACCTGATTCTGTACCCGGCCTGGCTGCTTGCTCCTTAGGGACACTGCTTTTTTCTCCTACCACCCGTCTTATAGACCCAAGTGCAGGGGAGGAGACCCCAGCCCAGCTACCACAACCCAGGCCCCCCAGATGGAGAGAGGCTGGCTCCAGGAGGGACCTGTGGTCTGCCCTGGTACCCCCTGCTGTTGCCCTCACTTCTGATGCAGGACACCCAGGTCCTGGGCCAGGTTGTCACGCTCCACCTCAAGCCGGGCACTGCCAGCCGTGAGCTGGTCCAACCGCACCCTCAGCTCCCGCAGCTCAGCCTGATAGACATCAGCCAACCGGGTGGGCTCTGCAGCCCTCAGCTGGTTCAGTTCTGCAGCCAGCGCCTTGTTCTGCTGCTCCAGGAAGCGAACCTTCTCAATGTAGCTGGCAAAGCGGTCGTTGAGCTCCATCATCTGGGCCCGCTCGCTGGCCCGTGTCTCCTTGAAACCAGTGTTGAGAGCCCCAGCCACTGAGAAATCCACCCGGGCAGGGACCGGGGGCGACATCCAGGCCAGAACCGGGCGGGGGCCAGGCCCTGGGCGGCGTGTGGCCCCCAGGCCCCCAACCACAGTCTCTGAGGTGGAGACATAGGAGCGGCGGACAGAGGCCAACATGCGTCTGCGCTCCATCCTGCAGACCACAGGTCCAGGCTGCAAGGGCTTTATGGAGCCTAGCCTGGGCTGGCTGTGCCCAGGCTGCCCAGCAACGCCCCTGGCATGGCCTGAGGGGGTGGGGCTGGGCCAGGGCCAGGCCCATGGGGTGCTGTGCCCAGGGGCAGTGCTTCCCAAACAGAAGCCCCTGCCTGGCAGGGAGCTAGGTCTTGGCTGGGACCACACAGCAGGGAGACTCTCCAAGACACTGGGTCAATAGAGGCCTGATGACCTCTGACCTGCCTCATTTTGTTTTGCTATACTGGGGACTAAGCCCAGGGGTGCTCTATCACTGAGCTATGTTCCCACCCACCCTCTTTGGTTGTATTTTTTGAGACAGGATCTCGATGTGTATAGCTCAGGATGGTTTTGAGCTCACTATGTAGCCCAGGTGGACCTCAAACACATGGTGAGCTTCCTGCCTCCTGAGCCCTGGGATTACAGACATGCACACCATGCCCAGATCCCACCCCTTCTTAAACCTTTATTTTGAGGCAGGTTCTCACTATGTTGTCCAGTCTGGCCTCAAATTTGCAATCCTCTTGCCTCCACCTCCAAGTAGCTGGGTTTATGGACGTGTACCACTGCAGCTGGCTCTGCTTGGGTGGCATAAGCTGGAGCCCCTAATTTGACACCCCTCTGTGCCCGCAGAGGCAGTCAGGGGAGGCTCACACACAGTCCTGGCTGAGCCCCTGTCCTGCTCTCTGTGCTAGGTCTGGGCTATTGGGGGGAGGGTAGGGGTGAACCAGGTCCCCAGCTGCTTCTTCCTCCCACCTAACTCTCTGCATCCCCAAAGCCAGGTCCTAACAGCCCACAAAGTGGTTCCAAGTGACCTGGCAGCACCAGTGATGCCTCTTTGTGGCACTGTTTCCCTGGTTACCAACCCACTCCCCTCAGTTCTGAACCTTCAATGGGGGGCTGTGTCTGGGAACCAGAGCTGCTACTCCATCCAAGGGCAGTGGGAGGTGAGGGGGTACAGAGGCCCTGCCACCGTGAGATCTCAGGGTCCAGCCAGCATCTCAATGTCTATGCCCTTCAGCTTTTGAGAAGCAGAGACCCACGTGTACATGCACACATGCCACATGTGCACACATGCACAAGCACATAGGCGCATTCTACTGCCCCTGTGCTCTGCCTGGGTCCGCTGAATGGGGCCTTGTTCCCCACAGTCGGGCACCATAGGCTGAGGCTGCCCAGGGCGTGTGCACGTGTGTGGTATGTGTGTGTGTGTGTGTGTGTGTGTGTGTGTGTGTGTGTGTGTGCACTTTCATCCCATGACCCTACATGTCAGGTGGTGCTTTGAACCCCCCCAGTTCTTCCCGGAATGAGTCTAAGAGCCAAGGGAAGTGGGCTGTGCGCCCACCCAGGCCATTGTGTCTGTGCCAGGATGAGTCACCAGTGGGCGCCAGAAGGGCTGTGGCTGGCCCAGTGCTGCCAGACCAGGGACAGCCAGAGCCTGTGGCCCCCCACCTGAGAGCACCTCTGGCCCAGCTACCCACCCCGCTAGGGTGGGAAGGAGAGAGGAAGAAGGCCATCTACAGCCTCCCTTTGACCCCTGGGACAGACCCAGCTTCTAGGGAGCCCCTAGAAGGGATTCCCTAGGAGGGAGCAGTGGCAGTCCCTGAGAGACCAGGGACCGAGGCTCCGCTCTCACCCACACTTGACCCCCATGGTTTCCCCAATTCATTTTTTTTTAATCACACTGTAACAAAAAAAAATATCAGAAAATGCAGATAAGCAATACAAAAGAATTTAATTATCCATAATTTTGCCACATGGAGTAAACATTACCAGATTTTTTTCAAAACATAATTTTTTTTAAAGTAAGCTCATGCTGTGGAAATTATTTTGCAGCTTGCTTTTCTAACTCAGCAATCCGTGCACATCGTTCCACGTCAATAACTAGCCGTCTCCACCATCCTGGTGACGGCTGTGTGGCTTCCCCTGGGTGCGTCCCTGTCACTAAGGGCCCCTGGTAGCCAGTGACACCTCCCACTGTGCTTGGTGGATGCAGCCCTGGGATCAGGAAGCCCCAGCCTCTTACCTCCACTGTCCCTGAACCTAGGCTGTGCTGCTGGCCCAGCACACAAACGCAAGTGTGGCCTGCTTCACTGTGAGGTGGGACCTCCCTGGGCCTCTTGCCCATGCCAGCCTCTGCCATCGGCCCTGCTTCCAGGCAGAGCCCGAGGCCCGGGACAGACTGGCCTACCAGGCTCAGCCTTCACATGGGCTTGGTGCTTCCCCACCACCGGCTGTACCCCAGCAACTCTCTGGGCCTGGCGTGGTATGCTGTTATGCAGAGCAGACAAGAGGAAGAGGTTTCCTGGCCTTGTCCCCTCCTGAGGAAGGGCCCGAGCCTCATGGTAGCCACTAGATGGCACTACTCTGTTGCCGGGTGGCACCACACTCCCAGGAGAGGCGCAGTCTAACGGGCAGGGGCTCTTTCCTCCCTGCCTGCCTCCCTCCCACTTCTTTCCATTTCCCTTCCTTCCTTATACTAGCCATGGAACCTGTGAGCACAAAATAGCATCCCGGCCCTTTTCATACCTTTATTTTGGAATGGGATCTTGTTAAGCTGCCCAGGCTGGCCATAAGCTTGTGGGTGTCCTATCTCAGCGTTCAGTTTCTGGGAGCGCAGTGGCAGGTGGGGGTCTGAGGCACTGTTATATCACCTTGGCAGGGCACCCCTTACTCTCAGTCTCTATCCGAGACTCTGCTGCCTTCTGGAGGGGAAAGCACAGGGCTGGATCTTGAGCAGCTGCAACATCGTGGGCAATTTTAGGGCTTCCTGTCTCCATTTCTGTGTCTGCGGCATTGGTGCCTATAAAGATGACACCATAGGTGCCCTCATCTGTTCTCTGGTGCTGGAGACAGAATCCAAGGCTCCCAGCATGCTGGGAAAGTGCTCACCCCTAAGATACACACTAACATCCCTCATCCTTGTTTCTGGTCTGGCTAAATTGCCCAGGCTCATAAACGGGATCCTCCTTCCTCAGCCTCTCAGGTGGCTGACACCACAAGGTGTGTCACCATGCCTGCCCTCACAGCTTCTGGGCACCTTCCCTGTGCTCCTGGAAGGAGCGTGGCCTTGAGTGAGGGTTCCCATGCCCTTTTGACCTCCTAGACAAGGGGCAGGCAGGGAGGACTGAGGGCAGTGGCTGATGGCAGTAGAATCAGCGTCACCGGACCTCCTCCTTTTATCCCAACAGAGGCCTTGGCCCTCTGGGGTGAGACCTTGGTCTTTGGTCTCTTTGAGCTGGGTCTGCTGGCAGAGACCCCTCCTTTCCTAGCCCTGCTGCATGGGGTGAGGACACCCTGGGTCCCCAACTGCAGGGCCACGGCAGTTCAGGGTTAACAAGCTCAGTCTTTGTCCCCGAGAGCAACTTTTTAACTGCTTCCCTTGTTCTGCTCCCTCCTTGTACACCTCCCAGTACCAGGTCAGCCCCCACTGGGAGAGGATAGGGAGATGGGATCAGGCAGGGGTCTGTGAGGAGCCAGCTGGCAGTGCCTGGCATTTCTGGTCTGCATCCCAAAGACCTGCAAGGATTAGGCTGGGGTCCTGAGGGAGGCCCAGGGTCCCCTAGCCCTTGCTCCATTTCCTCCTTCCATGCATGAGAAGGGCAGCCCTACCAGGTGCCGGCTGGGAACAGCTGGCAGCAGAGTCCACTGCAAGAGACGAGATAGGGTAGGGACTCGGGCAAGACCCCGAGTTCAAGGCTGCACCTAAGAACCTGGGCCAGGGTGCAGTCCAGGCTGAGGAGTGGGGGGTGGGGGAATCAGAAAGCCAGGTCCCTGCCCTTGGCAGCAGTTCACACCTGTGAGGATCTGGCCTCTACTCAGGCAACAGGGACAAGTGTCCTTCTGTGGGAAAGTACTGAGTTCTGTTTCCAGCTCCCAGTGCCAAGTGGTATTCCATGAACTGAGCAGTGAACCACGGGCCAGGCAGCAGGGAGGTGAGAGGGTCTCACGTCCTCAGGCAGTCAAGGCCTGGAACACTGATGGACTGCAATGTCCCCCTATGGCTGTGTAAGAAACATCCACCCAGTTTCCTAGCACAAAACCAGCTGCTTTGTGCCATGTCTACAGAACTCAGACCTGGGCTTGCATACACCCACAGCTGCCAAGGCTGAGGCCATGGCTATTGGCACTGAGGCTATGCAGTTAACAGGTCACCTGAGAGCATCACCAGGAGGGTGCTTGCCAGGGTAACTTCTGCCACCCTGCCCTGCAACCCTCATGCCAGTCTCTCCTCCCCCATCTGCCACTCCTGTACTGGCTGCTGCTATGGCCAATCAAGATGTTGTGGGGGCCCCAGGAAGCCAAACAAGCCTATATCCTGCCCACACCCCAAGGGGGCCAGAGGTCAGGGCCATGCCAGGCTGGTGGGGGCTACAGCCATGGAATCAGGGAAGCAGCTCTTTAACATCAACAGCAGAGTCTGGCAGTGCATCTCTGAGGCAGCTGTGACTGGAGTGCACCGGGGTCCCTAGTCCTCTTGGGGAGGAGTCAGCACCGAGTTGCACACCAGGCAGAGAGGCAGCTGCTCCCCCAAATGGCTGTCACCTCTGAATTCAGTGGCATCACTATGCATGACTGGCCTTGTGTTAAATACCCTTAACATGTTTGTTCGCAGAAGCAAGTCAAACCCAGGCTCTTGTAATTGTATTTACACTGTTAATTCTTCCAGCCAACTGGTCCACCAGCCTGGGCTCCAGATGGGGCCCCAGTGAAAGCCCACTGCCGGCCTGGGATGGATCTTTCTGGAGAGAAGGGAGGCTGTGTCCAGCAGTTTCTTGATCTTGAGCCCAGGGTGGAAGAGTCACTGCCTGTGTAGGTGAAAGGCTCAGGCCACATGGAGATGGTTTATTAATCACTGTGGGGAGTACGCACCTGTGTGTGTCCCCTCGGTGTGTATATTCTTATGCATGCTAGAGGCAGATCAGGGTGCAACCCTGTGTCCTTGGGCATGGACACCCTGGGTGGCACCTGCACAGATGGCAACACTGCTTTGTGGGTTAGGTACCGTTGTCACCAGGCCAGTGCTGAGGACACCTCACTGGATCACCAGGAGCTACACAGGGACCCCAGAGCACCCAGCCCTTATTTCCCCATTGCAGCATTGGGGTGGACCCAGGTGCAAACAGCAGGTAGAACACCACAAAAATCACACATCTGTATTTGCTCAAGAACATGTTAAGAGGTGAAGCGCCACTGCTGGGAGGAGGCCAAAGCAGGATCAGCAGAACAGGGGGGCCAGGAGCAGGTGCTGGCACTCAGCGCCCAGGTCGGGTGGCCACACAGGGATCAGGACACCTGGGCAACGCAGTCCCCAGCTGGCAGCAACCTTCCTACCCCAGCCAGCTTCTCCTGGGTCTTCTGCCTAGAGGGTGGCTCTGTAGGGCAGAGCAGGATTGGGGCAGGGCTGTCCTCAAATGCCTCCCCTGGCTGCCAGGGTTCTCCCAGCCCCTCCCATCTCAGCATGCCCCACCTTCTCTCCTCCCCTCACCTGGGATGGTGAGGAGCCCCGATGGCCTCTTCAAGGAGCTGCTAGGGACGCGGGCAATGCGGCTGCGGCCCTCGGGAATAGAAGAACTGCAGGAGGGCAGAGTGGTCATAGTTGTGCTGGGACTGGGGCACATGCGGTAGGGGGCAGACAGGGACTTGAGTCCCACTGCTGGATGGCCAAGTGCTGAATGTGGATGTCCTCGGATAAGGCTGTGAGGGCTGCGATCTTGGCCCTGCCCACCAGACCTCCTCACTTTTATGAGGGCAGGGCTCAGGGGTGGGGCCAAGCTCAGTCCAGTGTCCACTGCCCCTTGGGCACCTTCTTCCCTTCACCGAGGCCTTACCTCGCTGGGCGCCTCCTCCTGCAGGCTGTGGCCCCGGGCAGGGAGGACGTGGGCTTGGGACCACTCGCAGTGAACAGGGCTGCTGGCCTGCTGCCAGGGAGGACAGGTGAGGAAGGCTGGTGGCGTGGGGGTGGGGGACAAGACACTGGCCCCTTCCTCACCTTCCTGCCCAAAGGTGGCTCTATGGGCCCTCAACCAGATGACAGCTGAGTGACAGTGTGATCTGGAACACATCCAGCCATCAGTTTCCATGATGGGGAACTGGAGTTCAGCCCATTTTGGGCTCTGCTTGCCCTGTTCCATACTGACTGCCAAGAGCTGGTCAGGAGCCACAGCTGCCCGCATCTAGGCAGGCTGCCACCCACTGTGCCCAGCTCACTGCTGCGCTTCCTGGCTCTGAAGGCAGATGCCAACACCTTTTTCTCAGGACCCCACCCCTGTCATCAATGCTGGGCAGGGAGACTTCTGGATACCATAGCAGAAACATGCTTTTCAGGAGATAGAGCTGGCTGGGCCCCAAGGAGCACATGGGCCTGGGCTGTGCATCCTGCATCCGAAACTGCCCACAAAACTGGGCACACGGGCCCAAGCAGTGCAGCCTGGATGGCACTCTGCACTCTGAGCCAGGGGGCAGACAGCAAACATTCAGCTCTAAGCTGAGCTCTAAGGGTCCAGTGTCCTTTTTTCTGACCCTTACTGACCCCAATCCCTGGCCAGAGGTATATAGGACCCACCTGGCAAGAAAGGCCTGGCCCAGCCTGGGCTGCTCCTGGGGGGCAAACTCCTTGAAGCTGAGTGCTGAAGGCAGCTCATCTGAGAGGTCCACGGTGGTGTTGAGGTCCAGGATGGGTGGCACCAGTGGTGTGGAACAGTTCTGCAGGGCTGAAGGGCCCAGGGGTACCCGGCGGCGGCGGCATTTGATGACAGTGGCTGGGCAAGGGCGGAGGGAGCGGCAGGTTGCAGGGGCCTTGGCTCCTGTGGAGATGTAGGGTTCAGGCAGCCTCCCTGGCCTCAGGCAGGGCAGCGAGGACTGGCGCTGGCGCTTGGCCTCCTGCCCTGCTACCAGTGGGCTGTCAGACTCAGTAGGGCTTGGTCTCCGCCTCCTCTTCTCTGTGGGCTGTTGGGACACTGGGACTGGAGTGCCTTCGGACACAAGAGGGACCCCCAGGTTGTGCATGAGGCTGCTCTGTTGCCTTGCCATGGTCCGGGTCAGGGGGCCACAATGGCCTGGAGACCCTGGGCAGAGGAGAGAAGGCATATGCTTGGGAGTCAGATCCTAGATGAGAATCCCCAACCATGTAGCACCTCTACTACTATGCCAGAGGCACAAGGGTGCCCACAGGGGGGTGGGGCAACACTCACGGAGCTCTGAATATAGCTCCCGAGCCATACCTGGTGTACTGCAGCTCTTAGCCCTGGAATCACTGGCTGCTTCATGTACCAGTTGCTGAAGTGTCTCCAGTTCCATGGTCAGGTCTGGGGTGAGCAGGTCAGCAGCCTGAAGCAGTGTATACTGCTGCTGGGCCAGGCGCAGCACCCGGAGGGCTAGCCTGGGACAGGGGCCTCTATCACTCAGAGCTGGCCACAGGCTCACCTGGCCAGGCCCTCAGCTTCCTCTCCGTAGCCCACACCTGCTGGCCTCCCTCCCCAACTTCCTGAGGTCCAGCCAGACAAGGCAGTAGTGAACAGCGATGCTCCACCACATGCACAGGAGTGGGGGAAGAACTCTCTGTGAGCGTACAATCAGCTTCCACCCAGCTCTGCCACTCACCAGTGCTGTGATCCTGTATGTTTATCCTTGGGGCAAGTGTAAGGTGGGAACTAAGATCCCAGCTCAAGCCAGGATTGGTAATGCATCTATCATCCCAGAGCTTTGGGAGGCTGAGACAGGAAGTCTCTAAGTTTGAGCTGACCCTTAGTAACTCTGAGAGATAGTTTTAAATTTTTTAAAGCAAGAAGCAAGGGCTGAATGCAAATCACCTAGCTTCAATCCCTAATATAAAAAGGGAAAAAAGGCCAGAAGTGGCACATGCTTGTAACCCAAGCACTAGGGAGTTTCAGGCCAGCCTGGGCTAGAAAGTGAGTTCAAGCAGTTTGGACATAGGGTGACCTTGTCTCAAACAGACCAAAATAAATACAAATTTAAATAGAAAAAAAAACAAAACAGGTCTTCAAATCAGGCTCCCAGCACACATTTGTGATACAGAACCTATTTTGTCTCTCCTTCGGTGAGCTCAGCATGGCCCCCTATGAAGAGAGCACTTCGAAGCTGGAAAAAACTGAAAACCCACTGAACCAGAAGACCTCAGAGCTGCTCAAGGGCCTGGGAGTCCAAGGTTCTGAAGTCAAAAAAGAAACTATCATTACATGGCTGTTGGCATGTTTCTAAGTATGGAGACAATCTGGAAAGTTCTGAAATGTTCTACAGCCCCTGGCAGTCAGGGTCCCCTGTCATCTTCAGGATCGAGAAAAACAGGATGATCTCTCACTGAGGCCAACTGCAGGCAGAGCAGAAACTCCTCTCCCTTGTGACAGGGTCACAAAGAGCCATGGGTCACCTGCAGGGTCACAGGGCTCACACCTGCGTGTCCTGCCCCTAGGGCCCAGGAGCAGAGAAGAGACAGATAATGAGCACTGATTATTCAGGCCAAGGCGTTTCTGCTGAGTCGGAACAGACACTCCCGACAAGAAATAAAATTAAACTGGCCTGCTGTCCAGGAGCTTTAAATACACTGCCTGGCGCGTGGCAGCCAGGAGGCTGGCAGCATCCCAAGCAGGCAGCACCGGAGGACGGCACAACCAGCCCTTGCCCCAGAGCAGGGCTGCCCATGGTGCAGACAGTGCCGTGTGGGTGGGGACAGATGGTGATTCTGAGCAGGACTGGGTGGGAAGCAGGTGAGGGGATGACACACATGAGGGAGCAGCACCCAGGGACCCGGACCCCAGCTCCACATCCAGGAGCCCCACCTCCCACCTGGACCCTAGTGCAAGGGAAAAAGACACCCACAGCCCATGGTGTTCCCTGGAAACTGAGCATCTGTGGTTCAGCTCGGGCATCAGGCGTGGAACCTAAGGAGGAAGGAGGCACAGGTGGCAGAAGCAGAAGGACCTCCTGAAGTTCCCCCCCAGTGACAGTGTCCATGTTCCCACCCTGCCCCATCCCACCCCTCCTACCTCAGCTCCGCCTCTGTCCTGGCTGAGGTCTGCAGAGCTCCCTCCCAGGGCCGGCAGCTCTTGGGCTTCTGCCCCCAGGCTCTGGTCTCCAAGGGTTCCAGACTCTGGGGTGCAGGGCTGGCTGGGTAGTGAGAGGGAGCAGCTGGGGAGGTGGAGAGGGTCAGCTGGTGGCAGGATGTGGTTGGAGTATGGTCTCTGGAGCCCCCAAAGGCAGAGCCATAAAGGGCAGCAGCCAAGGGTTTGAGGAGTCAGAAACAACCCTGAGTAGGCAAGGTGGCCCACCGCAAACCAGCACTGAGGCTGAGGCAGGAGGATCATGAGCTGGGCCTCACCTGGACAGGTGATTAGCTTAGTGCAATGGGTCTCAGAATGATAAATAAAGGGGTGGGGGTACAGCTCAGACCTTCCAGGAGGGACCCCAGTCCCAGGTGGAGAGCAGAGGGCTCCCCCAACCCCCAACCACCTGAGGGGTGGGATCTGGCAGGGCACTCACTGCAGTGGGGCCTGTGCCTGTGCCTCCAGCTCCTGCAGCTTCCTCTTCAGGGACACCACCTGCATGGACACTAGCCCAGTGAGCAGGGTGCTGCACAGGGCCTGGCACCCACCAGCAAGCACTGCTCACCTCAGCCTGAAGCTGCTGACACACAGTGGCATAGTGGCTGATGTGACAATCCAGGGTGACCACGTTGCTCTTTAGCTGTGAGGGGCAGGTATAGCAATGTCCACCAAGACCAGCTAGGTGGCCTCAAGAATGACCCAGGAGCCCCAACCCTGGTGGTGTGCACTGGCCAGGCTCCCAGGGACAAGAATGGAGGCCCTGTACCCAAGCTGTTATCTGGGAGCCGGGTGTGCTCACGAGATTTTTTTTTTTTTTTGGCAGAACGAGGGATTAAACTCAGACCCTTGTGCTTGCCGGAAAGCGCTTATTCCACTGAGCCATCTCCCCGGCACTGCTCATGGATTTTGATGAAACCATCCTGCTGCCTATAATAAGCCTTAACCCTGGGGTTGCTACCGGCCAGGCTGTGTCACCCTTGGACCTCCCCGTCATTACTATCACAAAGATCCCCCCCAAAAAAAGAGAGAAGCCAGGGTGTGTCATTCCTCTGCCTGGGGACACTACATGGGGACATAGGATGCCAGCTGCCTTGGCACTGTCCTTCCCCTCCCAGACTGTGGCCCTGCCCAGCACATACTGAGAGCCGGATCTCCTTGGCCCGGTCAGCATACTTGAGGGTGTTGTAAGTGTCCTCATAGGCCAGGCCCGCAGGGCTCACGTTGGCGATCATGACAGTGCGGCAGTTGCCCCCAAGGGAGTCCTTGAGCAGGCGGGTCAGTTTGCTGTCCCGGTAGGGCACATGAGCCCTTCGGCCCTGTGGTGGAACAGGGGCCCAGGCAAAGGGGTGATGTGGGCCCAGGAATGAGAAAGAGGGGATGTCAGGGCTACTGGCTGTGCATGGCCTTACCTTGGCGTCAGCCAGGGCATTGAGGACACTGATGAGGGCCAGCAGGGAGCGGTTGATGTTGGCCCCTTCCCGCAGCCGCTCGCCACGGGCACGTGTGCTAGACGCTCGCTCTGAGCCTGCCAGGTCAATCAGGCTCATCTTGGCCACCTGAAGGGCCTGTGTCGGCCCTAGCACACGGTCCTGCTGCCGCACAAAGATCTGGGGTGGACAGCAGGGTGAGTGTGGGCCGTGGGGCAGGGCATGAGGCCCTAGACCCAGCTCAGCCCACACCCACTCACCTGGAAGATGGCGTGGGAGCGGGAGGACGTGGCATTGGCATCAGTGGGGTGCTGTGTGCGGCTGCGGTTGCCCCGGCTCAGCATCTCCAGCAGCTGCTCGGCCGAGGCAGGCTGTGGGGCGGGGGACCCGGAAGACTTCAGATCAGGGCCACCACCGTCCCGCCCTGCTCCCCACACGTCCCAGCCGCACCTGGTGGAAGGACAGGCCCTGTACCACCACACTCTTATCAGAGTCCTCACGGACGCTCAGGGGCCCCCTGGGCTCCAGGAGGTCGTGGATTTGCTCATTGTAGACCTGGGAGAAGACAGATAGCCTCAGGTGCTGCCCGGCAAGCTGGGGGTTGTATGAACCTGGGACCTGGTACCAGAGAGAGGACAGCGGGTCCCTCCTGTAGACCCCCCACTCAAGCTGGCCTCACCTCCAGGTAGCTGACCAGCACCTCAAACTGCTTCTCCTCCTGAAGGGCCTCAAGGCGCCGGTACAGTTCCATGGTGGTCAGGTACATGATGCCAGGGTCCCCATGCTGCCCCAGCATGGTGTGCGTCTTCCCAGCCCCAGTGGCCCCATAGGCAAACACTAGCAGACACAGGAGGCGGCTGGCAGCAGGCCCCCCTGCTGCACTGCACCTGCCCACCCATCCCATGCCAGCCCTACATCTCCATCCAGGCACTAGGTGGCTCCTCCTCCATCCCTCACCTGAGCAGTTGTAGCCCTCCAGGAAGCTGTCCAGGAGGCGGTAGGTGGTATGCTGGAACACATCCTGTTGTGTGGCCCCTTCCCCGAAGACCTGGTCGAAGACGAATGTCAGGTCTTTGTTCTTCCTCTTTAGACCCTTGGGGGCAGGGAGGCCCTCAGCAAGCTCTTCAGGGTCGAACACCAGCACCCGGTCATCCACCACTTGGAGTACAGGTGGCCGCTGCCCTTCTAGCTCCCGAGGTGTGGGGGGCCGCACCCGCACCACCACCCGGACCATACTGTCTTCGGCTGCTGTCACCATGGCAGCACCTAGGGAGATGGGATAGAGGTAAGGTCCGAGCAACCTGGCCCTAGTGCACAAGGTCTGGCGTGCCCCTTTCTGGGGTACTAAGAGCACAGGCACCTCCTGATCCAAGGCCTCCTCGATTTCGGCCCCGGCCTGGACTCCCAGAGTCCGTCTGAGCTGCCATCTGCTCTCCTGTGAGGGCCAGGCCACCCCACCAGGTCACTTCACAGCTACCTCAGGGCATGGGGCAAGGCAGCAACCCCTTGCCAATGCCATCCTGGCTGCTCAGTCACTGGGCCCCTCATCCTGAGGCCCCAGCCTGCCTGAGCCCAGGCCACAGTGGGTAGGGCCCAGCATTTCCTCCATTTGCTGCAGTGCTGGAACCAGGCCCCAGCTGCAGCGGGATCACAGCTGGGAGGGCAGTAAATTTACATATTTATTGTATTATATTAAACCTTTTAGGCAAGAACACAACTATTGCCTATTTGCTCAGATATCTTTTATGTCTCTCAGGATTTTATAGCTTTCTGTCTTTTAGGGTAGGTTTGCTAATTGTCCTTTTAATGTAATTCTCAAATATTTTATGGATTTAATTGTTTTCATGAGTGGAACACCTTCCCCATCTCTATTTCTGGTTGCTAATTGCTGGACTGGAGAAGCACAACTGGTTGTTACACATTGGCCTTGTTCCCGTCACCCTCACCTCTACTTAATTTCAATTTCTTAAAATTAGGGTTTCTTTCTCTGTTGTCTTTTTGAGACAGGGTCTCACTCTGCCGCTCAGGCTGGCCTTGAGTTCACTCTGTAGCCCAGGCCAATCTTGAACTCATACTGATCCTCTTGCTTCAGCCTTCTGAATTCTGGGTTTTCAGTTGTGTACTACCACACCCAGTGTTTAAAAATTATTTATTTGGGATGGGATCTCCCTATGTAGTCCAGGCTACATGAACTCATGATCCTTCTGCCTCAACTTCACCAGTGCTGGGATTGCAGGTATGTGCCACCACCTCCAGCTTTTCTAGATTTTTCTAAGTAAGCAATTATATACCAGGAAAGAGGAAAATGTTTACTTTTTCATATATTTATATCTACGCATTTTGTTGTTGCAGTACTAGGAACTGAATCCAGGGTCTTCATATTGAACTACAACTCCAGACTTTAAAAAATTTTTTTGGAGACAATCTCACTAAATTGGGCCAGGGAGATGACTCAGTAGAATAAGTGCCTCCCTGGCAAGCACAAGGGCCTGAGTTCAATCCCTGGTTCTACAAAAAACAAAAAACAAAAAAACCTCACTAAATTGCCTCGGCTATGCTTGAATTTGTGATCCTCCTGTCTCAGGCTCCTAGACCACTGGGATTACAAGTATATGTCACTATACCTGGTTTTATTCAGTTACACCAACTCTCTTTTTTTTTTTTTTTTTTTTTTTTTTTTTTTT
>PVKA01007951.1:0-75326 GCA_004027165.1 Ctenomys sociabilis
ATTTCAAGACATAGTGGTAGATTCATCACAGCTTTGGAGGCACATTTTGAAAATGCCAATATCTGCATCCGTTATAGATTTGTCATAATTAATGCTGACAGCTCCTGCTGCACCACTGTATTCCTACACTCACTATTCATCCTCTCTGACACACTGGATGTTCTGCGCTGTGGAGTGGCTCTCTCTCCAGGACACTGAACGTACTTACATTCAACTCTTCCTGAAAATCCACTGGCTGGAGCCCTGACTATGAAGGAATTTCTTGTTTTGTTTTTAATAATTTTATTGAGAAACAAATAGTAATGAAATAGTTTCAAAACCGATTGGTAAGACAGTTTCAATAATTAATACATTGCATATTGTTGACTTAGTGGTTATTCACCGTACAAGATGCAGACACGATGTCCTATCCACAACCACTATTAGCTCAAGGAATTTCTAAACAAGCCTTATGTCTCACAAACCTACTCTTTACTTCCTTTGTTCTCTGTTCTCAACTGCATTTTCTCTCATAAACAATCACACCAATGTTTAAGACTTCATATTTATGACTACAAAAGTATGGGATCAGCTGGGATGTGAAAATAAAAAGCAATTATGCTTTTTCAGAGGCAAATAATTTCTTTATAAGGCCTGTTGTTTTTGGAAACGTCTCCTTGGTGTTGGAGCTGGCAGAAGAAGGAAATTCTGAAGTTGCAAAGCCCTCCGGATCTCCCTCGTTCTGATGAACCCGGAGTACGTCGAGGTGCCCGTCGTGCCACATGGATCTCTAGAAGTCTGTGCTGTCACTGATTGATGAAGGCTGGGATTCTGGTTATGTTTTTTATGAGAACTTCGTAAACAAGAGTGAGTTCTGGTGCCACATGGCTGCCAATCCAGCAGTTTTCTTTGTGCCATGATCCCGTGATTCCACGTGACGGTAGGGGAAAGCAGGAGGAGAATCGCAGGCTTCCCGATGTTCTGCCGCCACGTGCCAGGACTGCCCCGGTCCCGAGCCTCACTGCAGGCGGCTCCCAGTCGCGTGCCAGCTACTCGGAGTCGCTGCAGGCTCTCCTGGGCACTGCTGAAGGAAGCCAGCCTTTGCCCCCTTGTCTGTGCTACACTGTCACTGCCATCTTTTAGAGTTTTCACCTGGAGCTGGGAAGTAGGACATAGATAAGTGCAGTGACCTTTTCTTCTTTGAGTTCTCCTTTCCTACGTGCTTTCTGGGAGAGAGTGGTTCTTGTACTTCCTGTGCCATTCTGGAAAATCTCTGGGATGATTCTTGGAGAGAAGCTATTAAACATTATGATTTAAGGTGGTAGAGAATAGGGGAGGGGGAGAAAGTAAAACCTCATCATTTAAAATTTTTCAAAATCATACCTTTAAACTCATAACTCTTATTTCCCCAACCATATGTCATCATTGAGGAAAGATGGGAATCCTATGAATAGTGATACATACCCTAGCTCTGGCTCTCAGCTTTTATTTGGAGACCCCAGCCACATGGAGAATTTTTACTTTTATTCCTGCAATTCTTCTTTATGGTCTCTAAGTACCTCTCCCAGCAGTAATGGGGTGAGCTTTTGACTGAGGGTCCTCCATGGTCTCTGCTCCCTGCGAAGCTCTGAATCTCTCTCTTGGGTGTCACCCACGATGGATGGAGAGAGAATGAAATGTGCTCACGCTAAGGCTGCTCCCTGCGGTGCGCGAGAGCTCGCTGTCCTCTGCAGCTCTGACCGTGCTTGATGTGGGGTTCCAGGGAACCTGACTATTCTATCATGATTCTTCCACTGGTGGGGAGCTACACCTTCTTTGCGGGTGCTTCCTGTCTTACTGCACCCTTGATGTGCTGAGCTCAGCCAGCCCTGCTCCTGAGGAAGGAGCAGGAAGGTCATTTTCCCTAGTGTATGAGTCATGTTTCCTATAAAACCCAAGATTTTTGATTGTAAAAGTCATAGTACCAACTTACCATTCTCATGGTCCATTTTGGGCTATAATACAAGACAGATCCAATGTTGTGCTCAAATAAGATTTTGTTGCTCTTTTCATTGAGTGGTGTGTTGCTCTTGGGTCAGCCTTGTACCCTGTGTTTCCTCTTCCAGGACTCTTTAGTATTTGGTCTTTTCATCTTTTAAGCAAATACATAATTTATAGGCTATTTTAGTTAATTTTCAGGAAATATCTGCTATGATTTGGGGGTGATTTGAGTGTCCTCCAAAGTCCATTGTGTTTAAAACCCTGGGCCTCTCCTAGGAGTTCGGGGAACCTTTGGGAGGAGGTACTTTGTAGGAGTCCTCAGGTCACTGGGGGCATAAGTGTTTTTCACATGACTTATTTGGCAGCTCTCTTGAGACAGAAAGTTCTTGTAATGGAGCAGGACTGTCTCAGACAGAAGCTCACTTTCTCTTGATCTTAGTGACTACATGCTCTTGCACACATTGCCACTCACACCACAGGTCAAACCAGGAAGGCTATTCCACTTTACCCATTGGATCTCTAAAACTGTCAACTAACTAAATGTCTTTGAAAAGTAAATAGCCTGCCTCAGCTATTTTGTTACAGTGCTAAAGGACTGACTAATATAGTACCAAAGTGGTGGTAAGACTTATGCTTCACTGGGGGCTCCTACTTTCACATTTACAGACTTTAAACAATTTACAGACTTTAGTGTTTGGTTTACTTCTGCAGATTGCCAAGAGATTTTTTGTGAATGTTTTGGTCCCTTGTTTGGTGTGTTGTCAAATGGTTTCCACAAATGATAAAAATCTCCTTAAAAGTTTTGAATTTTGTCCCTCCTCCTCTTCCTTCATAATAGTGGACCTATCTGATTATAAGCAATCTCTTTTGTGTGAGACTCTCTTGGTAAAGGCTTTTCCTTCAGATTTATGTTCCTCATTCTCTTGTTTGGAAATCAAAGATCATGTTCATCGTGTAAATTAATAAATTAAATGCGGTGAGGTGAATTAAAAAGTATCCTCCATCCAGTTAGAACTGTGCACTCTATCGGGAGATATTCTCATCCATCTTGGCTGCCTCAGAGCCCTTCAGCTCATGCGTCCAATCTTTGGAGTAGTAGGAGGAACAAGTAGGAGTCAAGTGTTCCTTTAGCAAAATGATGCCAATTACTTCTCAAGGTTCCCAAAATTTGTTTTAAAATCATCTGAATAGGAGGAACATGTTTTCTTTATATGTGAATATTAAATTGAGTATCCCTGTAGTAATTAATTAGCTAATAATTAATTCATAGGAAGATGAGATGTGTTTGGTTCAGTCAGGGAGAAACAGCATAAAACCATAAAACTAAATGAAGGTTGACCAAATTAGACTAAGCAAAAGCCATTTATTAAGATTTCTATAGCAGGTGAGTCAGAGATGAGTCATTTGTATCTTTTCAGAGAATCAAAAAGCATGGAGAGGAATGGTAAAGCTTAGTGGAAAAAGTGAGGCCTTCAGTGGTACCTATGCAAAGTTCTTGCATGCGGAAGCTGTAAGCTAATTAGAAGCTGGCCAGCCATTCTCTGTGATTTGTTAGGGGGTGAATATTCAGCTTTCCTTCTTAAGCCAGGGTGGAAGTGGGAAAAAAATAGGAAAGTTATCCGTTTCAATCAAGCTCTGGCTGTTTGGATACAGTGGTTATTAGAATAGTCACTTGGCTCCTTGAATCAGTGACTGGAGATATGATCTGGCTTCCTTATTGGCTATTGAAAGAAACTGGCAAGTTTCGGGAATTGACTGATACACACCTGGGTCAGAATTTTCTTGTTACGCTGGGTCTGGCCAGTGTCCATTTGGGTATTAAGTCATTCACTTCTCCAACAGAGAATCAACTCAACTCAGAATATATACTGTTTTCTTTCATACATTTATAGCATCAGATTTTATCAATTCTCTTTGATTCAGCAGGAGCTTCTGACAAATAAAACTGACATGACCTTGCATTCGAAATTGAAGACTTTAGAATTTGTATGAATTCAAGTGGTAGCAAATAGGGCTTCCTGGAGAAAGAAAGTGTAGCACTGAGCAGAAGACAGTTGCTTATGGATAGGCGAGGCAGCTGGATATGGGAAGGGTGGGGGATGAGGGAGTCAGGAGAGAAGGAAGCTAGGTCCATTGAAGTAAATCCTAACCTCTTTGAGCCTCCAAGTGGCTACGAGAAGAAAGGCTAGCAATAGGGGCTAGTCATTGAGCTGTCCTAGCAGGTCCTATTGCCAGTAATATTTTTCCCTCTGAAAATACATTTATTATGACAATTTGCCACATAAGGCTCATACTGCTTGCAGCTTCAAGCAGCTGAGCCTTATATGCCATGTTTGTTTTGTTTCCATGTTCTTTCTATTCTAACTCCAGCACCTGAATAAAACCTTTCTATACTTGGTGTCCATGGCTTAATCTAAAGTCTCCTCTGCTCTGCTCTCGAATTCCACCTTTCAACAGTGACCTATCACTCATATTCATCAAGTAGCTTTTCTGGTCAAACAATAGTCCACAATGACTTCCTCCTTCTACAAATTTTCTATTCTACTGTAAATACTCAGCAATGTCATGGTACTTCTTTAATGTGAAAAATTTTTAACATGTAACCACTATCTAGAATAGTATCTTCAGTCTCTTAAATTGACATTTATTTGTATTACTGTATCTCCTTAGCTACTGGGCAAGCATTTCTCTTTCAAATTTTATTTTGATTGGTAGGCCATTTTTTTCCTACATCTTTGTGTTGAAATGAATGGCCAGTACAAGAGTAAGTACAGATTGGATTTTTATTTAAGATTTCAGGAGCAATGAATTCTTTAGCTGGAGATAAAAGGGATTCACATAGTGACAGAAATGAGAACAGACGTTTTATGTAAGGACAGCAATACATTGAGCTAAATGATTATACATGAATCAAATTATTGAACGTCAGAAAAAGATAAACTATATTAAATCAACAGTGACAAAATGTATCATGTATCATCTATCTCATGGATTATAAAACAAAACAACTGGATTATTTTTCTGTTTTAGATTATATGACAAGTAATGCATTTTCATTTATGAGAGATATTTACTTCTGGAGTTGTTTATTTGGTCATATATTTGTAAAATAGATTGATTTAGTTGAAAAATATTGAAGTTTTCATTCAAAACTTTCTCAGATAAAAGTTGAACACATAAGCCAGGTGTAGTGGCATACAGCTATGATCTCAGTACTTTGGTGGCTGAGGCAGGAGGATTGACAGAAGTTCAAGGCCAGCCTGGGCTACATAGTGAGCTCAAAGCCAAGACTTGAATTACAGAACAAGACCTTGTCTCAACAAAAAGCAAGCCTTCTGAAAAGAAAAGAGGTGTTCAAATGAGGACATCAGTATTTTAATGTTTCTAAAATTATATGAGCCTCTTCTGTGTTGTGAGAAATGAAACATTTGCAGCTGTCTCACTTAGTCAGGATTCTGGGAAGGAAGAGCACAGAAGTAATGGAAGCAGAGAATTGTTTCCATGTGGAAGACGGGCCTGACAGAGAAGTAGGCTGTCGTGCAGGCCACCACACCGCAGTCATGTTCCCAGGGTCACAGTGCCTCTGCTGCTTTCTGCTTAGCAGTCTCCATCCACTCTTCCCTTCCTCCTGGATTCTATGTCCTGGTGACCTCTACTGCATTCTCTATGCAGCTCTCCCTTTTTGTCTCTTAGTTGTTGGTTCTTTTTGAGGTTCTGTACTAAATTCCCTGATAAAAATCATACCGATTCCGCATTTTACCACCCTCTTCTCTCATAGAGGCCCTCTGTAGGTACCCTATAACTTGGGTACCAATCCATGGGCCCAGTAGCTCTAGCCAGATAGCTGTGGTCGTGGGTTTAGAGCAGGTCTTTATCAGCTGGCAGCTTATTGCTAAATTTATCCCAGGCTACAGTTTACTCCATTGTCATTGCAGAATCAGTAACTGCCTTACTGGAGTCCCAGAGTGAGTAGATAGGACATGTTGCAACTTCATGTTGAGAAACTCGTAAGAGTGATTTAAAAGCCAAGATATCATGATTAATTTAAAAGGAAAAATTTAGCTGTCATGCAAATAAGATATTTATGTCTGTCTAATGTATTCACTTTTGTTTCCTGTAGGCAGAGTTGGACCATGGACTGATTAGTCATATAACTGGCCAGAGTATCAAGCTACAAGGTGATCCAAAGAGCTTTGAAATAAATAGGAAGAAAGCCTCTGTTAGCTCAGCTTTCATCATGTGACTTATCACACAACTGGCTGAATGGAAATTGGCCCCACTTCTAATTCAATAGGCTGGCATTTAGTAGAGATTTATTGAATGTGAAAGTTCTCTCTCTCTCCTGAATATTTTGGTGGAAATAGAAATCAATCCTTGCCAGCACCAATCTATCCCTGTTTATTTTTTTCCAAAATAAATACCCCCACTGCCTTGTTAACTTGGAAAGGGGCCCAAGATTCTCAGAGCTACCGGTTTTTATTAAGGGGGGGGCAATTTGTTTTGACCCCACACTGTCTCTTGTTGAAGGATAGAGTCATCCACGCTTCTACCATAGGCATCCTGGGTTTACACAATTAATACCTTCATCCAAATTAAGCGAAGGTGATTAAAAGCCTGTTCTTAGACAGCAGATGGGAGCATGTTCAGAAATGATTTTAACATTTATTGTATTTTATTTTTTTGAATTTAGTACAGGATTTATAGAGTCTCACTGTGGAGGTTGAACTTGTAGTGATCCTCCTGTTTTCAGCCTCCTAAGCACTGGGATTACAGGTGTGCACCACCACATCCAGTCTCAATCACTGTCTCAGTGCACTGTATCAGCAGGCTCAGAGTGGCACACTTGGGATCGAACCCTGGCCTCTGTGCTCTGCCAAGCAGGCACATTAGTCCACTGAGCTATCAGGCTGGCCCTAGACATTAATCATAAAACACCATTAATTTAATGTTACTCTTATCTCAGATATTAAGATTTTGACCTTCTCACAATGCCTTAAATCATTCATACATTTCTGGCCAAGAAGCCTCTCTGCCACAGGAGAATTTCCTGTATTATATCAGGTTCATTACCTATTGACTCAGTATTCAGAAAGTGCTATAGGAAATTATTTAAAGATGAGACCATACACTGAATTCAGACAGAATTCTTGGATGGTTAAAGAGCTTTACAGTTTTTCACAGTATCTTTTATCTGTCTTTTTTACTAAATCTTCAGTAGCTTGAAGCCTGGCTAGCTAGTGCAAAGGCTGAGCATTGTATCTGACCCATGGCTCAGAGTTAGTGGATGTTTATTGAATGTGAAAGTTCTCTGTTGCAAGGACCTGCTGGTGTTTTTCTTTAATAAATTCCTTTAGCTGCAGGTTAATGATGGATTTAAGAGCTAGTGAAGGCTTTGACTTAAATCTTGAATATATTATTCAAGATTATCACTTTGAAAAACACATCCTTATTTTTCTGTTAAGGATATGACTTCAATATTGATTTAATTTTATATCTGAGAGTCAATTGACAGAGTAGAACCCTGTATTGCAAGGAAATGTTACAGTATATTGCTTAGGTTTGAATATTCTTCAGAAAGTATGAAAATCACTAAGCCAACGAATGTCATGTTATGACTACTTACTGTAATGGAACCAAAAAAAGACTTTTAACATATTTATTTGGTGTATGGCAATGACTTATTCCAACACAAGATTACCCCAAATGCCTGCAAGGATGAACTGAACCTTGTTCTTTGCAAAAGAGCTATTTTTATATCTTTCAGAGATATTAAATGTGTGTGTGTGTGTGCGTGTGTGTGTGAGTGTGTGTGTGACATCTGTCTGTCTGCAGTCTGTCTATCCATATGTAGCCGTCACAGAGTAAAGTGACTGCTTTTTCCTTTTAAGAGCCATTATCTACTAATAGCTACAGTATCACAGTGTGTTTCATGTATTTTCTGTACACCAATTAAATTGAACAAGGTAGTGAGAAACTACTGACAATGTTGGAGCTAATGACCCTGTGCATTAGTAGTGATAAGGAAGGCACGCTGGCATACAAATGTCCTGTTTTAATTGCACTGTGGTAGCATTTGAATAAAGCGAGTGGCATTTCTTTCAAACTATCAGTAAATTCTGTCACTATATGAATAGCAGTAAAGTGTTACTTTTTTTTTTCCCATTTTGTGTATTTGGTACAGGGTCTCACTATGCAGCCCGGACTCACAGTGATCCTCCTGTTTTCAGCCTCCCCAGAGCTGATATTACAGGTGTGTGCCACCATGCCTGGACTTGGTCACCCGTTTCGAGTGCCCTGGGGGCAGGGCCAGCACGGCACGTGGGACAGGTCTCTGCACTTGCCAAAGCAGGTGTTTAGTCCACTGAGCTATCTCACTGGCTCTTAATGTATTATCTTAAGTCTCCAGCTTAACTATTGTTAAGTAAACATTTAGCTTTCATTAATTATATCCAGTCAGGGACCACAAAAATCACTGTTGGTTATATTATTCTACAATGATATTGTTAACAATTACAGTTATTACACTGTTGAAAAGTGGGCAATATAGAAAAATTTATAATTACATTACAAAAGATAATATACATATACTTTCTAAAACAAAGCAGTAGCAACAACTACAAATTGTGTTAAATACCTCATGCAACAGTACACATAGTAATAAGTAACATATCATTCAAGAAAATGAGCTCCTTAAGAATGGGGTTTTGATTGGTTTGCTGCCAACATCATATCCAGTATTTAAAAGACTGCCTGGCACATAGTAGGTTCTTATAAAATTTTACTGAATGTAAAAGTTATGCTCAATATCCTGTGATCTATACCTCAAGATAAAGTTAATTTTCAGGCTATTTACTGTCTTGGTTTATTAGGATTTATCTTGAAATATAATTACTAAATATGCACCTCTAGGGCTGAGGGTGTTGCTTAGTGGTGGAGCACTTGTCTAACATGCACGGTCCTTGGACGCAATCCCTAGTGCCATATGCACACACACACAAATGCAGATGTGTGTGTGTGTGTGTGTGTGGCACACACATATTTATATACACCCATACACATATGAATATATTGAAATATATAAATACACATTTACATATTCATATGTGTGTATATATGTGCACACTGATACCTCTAGCCATAGTCAACTGTTCGGATGCCTCTTAGCAAATACTAAACAGTGATCTCTTAATAAAAATTTGAGACCTCAGGTTGTAGGAAATTTGGTCGTAGTTAGATGGCTGTGAAACATCACAGTGTCCTATTTTCAGCCCACATCATCCCACATAATGTTCCCCATAGCTAAGGTGAGGGACACTGGCAAGGCACTGCTAGTGTAAGAAATAGAACCTGAATTTTATATTAGCATACAGGTAAATGATCAGTTTAATAAAACTAAGATACTGGTTGCACTGTTGTCAAGTTTTTACATGGATTTAGTTTCCTCACATTGTAAATTGATGGATGCTTTCAGGTTTTTACCTTTCTTCAGGGCTTTTGTCACTGACAAGAACAGATACTCTGCTTGATCTTAGCCAAATGGCCAAGAAGCGATGGGTTTTGTCACTGCTGATCACTTTGTTTTCTTTCTGTGATGTCACACTTTCTGATTTTCTTCCTAGTATTACATTTTCTTCTCAGATAGCTTTCCTGTGCATTTCATCATGTCCTCTTCTTCCACACACTCTTTGCATATGGGCTTAGTCTTGGAGAGTTGCTTTTCTGCCTCCATGCAAGCTTGGGTAAACACTCTATCTACCTCTTGTTTTCAGAGACTGGGCTAATGACTCCCAATTTATCCTCACTCTTGAGTGCAGGCCCTGTATACCTCCATAACTTATGTATCATCTCTTCTAGGATGTCCCTAAAGTACACAAAACTCTGATCCTGAGCACTGAGCTAAATGACCTATTTTTGAAATATCTTCAGTGTATATCAGGGAGGTTAGGAGTACAGGCTCAAAAATACTTTGGCTTGATTGAATCTTGGCTTCAATGATGACTGCCTGTGTGACTTGGAGCAATTCATTTATCTTCTAGTTTCCTAATTTGTATAAAGAAAATAAATTATAGCAGTTTATGTACCTCAACATTTTGTTCCATCAGTCCATAGAAGGCTAAGAGCAGTGCTAGTCAAATAGGAAGTACCAGTGAATGGCAGCTGTAGTTTTCTATCCTGTTATTCTGAAAAGGAACCTAGTTGTCATCCTTCGGCTCTCCAGCTCCCTAAACCTTCCCATTTATAGCCAGTCACCCATTACATGTAGTGATTTTTCTGACTAAACGTTTCTGAAATTGACTTGTGTACCACCTTGGCTATTTCAGCTTTCTTATCTGGACTGAAAAATCATTCCAGGAACTGATTTGCCTAGTCTATTTTTTCTCTTTCTAATACCTCTCCAGAGTACGGTTTGTGCTATTTGTTAACAATTTTACTATATCCTTGTCACACAAGAACTCCACCAGTGAATTCTCCTTGTGCCAGAAGTGGGGTCTGATCTTGCCTAGTATTGAGACCATGAGAAGAGCAACACTAGGTGTCCCCCAGCTGAACTGCAGCACTGTTGTCCTACAGAGACATGAGCCTTCCTAGATCCAGAGCAGATCCTGTTTTACCTTGTTTGTGCTGATGTTCTTCAATGAAGTTCAGAAACTTTGATTGAGTCCTTGAACAATCTTACTTAGGTAATCTAAGTAGAGATGGAACATTTAGACAACCAGGAGGCAAATATGACCTAGCAGAACAAGAACATTAAAGGCTAATTTTATTACCTCATTTCAAAATTCTTGATCACTTCCAGGGTCATGATAGAAAACTTAAATTGAATGACTTGACCTTACTTTTAATTTTTACTTCATTATGTATTAGTGTTGTAAAGACACACACACACACACACACACACACACACACACACACACACACACACACTTTCAGGGGAGATTTTGTCCTCGAACCTTGTGCCCATTTTCTGCCCACTCACGAGAAATACTTTAGGAAAAAACAGACCAAAGTGTTTGGACTCGACATGCTTTCCTAACAATTAAAGGAGGCTGCAGCAGTAAGCCATTTCAAAGCTCTTTCCTGTTTGAAGCAGTCTGCCCACTCAGCATGAGAGGATGTAGCTGATTATCTTCCTGCAAACACAGAAAAGACCTTCAGGAAGTCTGCCTTGGAAGGGAAGCCTGGCTCTGGGACAGACAAAGCTTGGGATCAGAGAAAAAGGCATGAGAAAGTGCCAAGAGAAGGACATTTACACTGTGACATGAACTGGAAAAAGGCCAACAAGGAATGGGGGGAGTGTCTGCTGGCCCCAGTCCTTCTGCGAATGCTGGCCCCTTTTTCTATGGAAGGACTCAAGCTGCTCATTTCCTAGAAACAGCCCAGGATTGTGCCTTTCTCAGGGAGACTCAGACGAAGTGTATGCTAGCAAACACTCCATGTCACACAGTCTGGGATATTTCATGGCGTGCTTAAACAGAATGCACAGATGAGGAGATCATGAGACACTGCCAAGGAAAAGCATACCTGGGAGCTAGCAGAAAAGGTAGAATTTACTCAAGACTACTGCAACAGGGTGGAGAGAGTAAACTCAACCAAAAGCAGGAAGGATTTTAAAGCCCCGAGGTGAGTAAGTGGAAAAGGATGGTAGGCAGTGGCCACACAGCATATCGTACCCAGGATCGAGCCCAGGTCCATGCACTTGCTAGGCAGGTGCTTAGACTGCCAAGCTATCTCCCTGGCACTTGTAAAGCTTTTTGAGACACAGAATCTTACTATATAGTTCAGGATGGTCTTGAACTCACCATGTAGCCCACACTGGCCTTAAACTCATGGCAGTTCTATCTCAGCCTCCTGAGTTTTGGGATTATTGGTCTGGTCCATCAAGCCTGGTGATAGGATTATTTTTCTTAGCACACAATATGTTGTAATATCACCAGCATTTGGAAAGTTCTGAATGATAGTCACATTCCTCTGAAACTTCCTGCTTCCTTGTATAGCAAAATTCTGCCAAAGGTTTGTTTTAATCCCTGTCCTCCCCTGCTTGCCAGAATTGAGCTATCACCTTGAAGATACCACTGACACAGCTCTCCTAAGGCCCCTAACAGCTTCTCCTTTTCCAAATGCCCCAGCCATTCTCTGGTCTTTCCTATCCTTTAACCACTATTTGATACATGTGTTCACTTCCTGTTATTGGCAAGACTGTCTTCACTTGGCTTGGAGGGACCACATATTTGCAGTTACACTGCACACTGGGGAGCACTCCACTTTACCTGCCTGCCCCTAAATCACTACCTTTGGCCTTCCTGATGCCTCAGTGTCAGGCACATACCTCAGCCTCCTTTTTCTCCAGCTATGCTCACTCCATAGGTGATCTCACATCCTCCATGGCACTGTGTGTCATCCAAGTCTTATCTCTCCTGCCCTGCTCTGCCTTAAGTGCTTAACTGATGTATTTAACTGCCTACTTATATCTCCATGTAAATATCTGTTATACATAAATTATATTCAAACAAAACCCTTGATTTCTATTCCCAATCATCTTTCTTTATCCATCATTAGAGGAAAACAGCTTTCATTTATTTGGAGTTATCCTTAATTTTTCTCATTCTCTTCTACTTCATATTCAATCCTTTTCAAGTCACCTTCAAAAGAAGATCTGAATCCAGGCATTCCTACTTTTCCCACTGTTTGTTAGTCCTCCCCACTCCAGCCCACTGGCACCTCTCTTCCTGATATCTTCAATCACTGCAAACAAATATGATTCCCTGCTTCTGTTTCTCCTCCTTATAATCTATTCTGGACATAGTAGCAGCCAGAACAAAATTTTAGATCATTAATGGGACCACATCATTCCTGACTCCATGTTGCATTGAATGGAACATTGTCTAAAGACCCATGAAACTCCACAGAATTGGTCCTTGCTTTCTCGGATCTCATGTCGCTTTTATTGCTAAGCCAGTTCCTTTACCAGCCTAACTTGCTTTTTCCCCTCACAGTGTTTAACATATCTCAAACATGAATTATTTATTTCTGTTTCCACTCTGTATCTTTACTGCCTAGATAATAGCTTCGTATTAAAGTGCCTGACAAGTTGAGGGTGTTCAATGAATGTGGGTTGAAAATTACCAACAGCTGATATTTAAACTTTTAACATTTGCCAGATATCACCTTTGGTTGTGTGCATGGATTATGCCATTTTGTAACAATAACAGCTCTGTATGTTATAAAGTAGGAGTATCATTACTCTCATTTAGGGTATTAGGAAACTGAGACTAACAAATTCTCTGTAGCTATTAAGTGGCGAGACTGAATTTAAATCCTGGCTATTGATTTCAATATTCAGTTCTGAACTCCTTCATCTTTTCCTGTGACCCACTGTCTATCCGACTTTCAAATCATACTTTTAAAAGCTCAGAGTTCTCCATTCCATATTACAATGAAAGTAGATCTTAATCATGCACGTGCACCTGTACATTCTTGGCACCACCTCTACCTTCAAGATAACATTTTCAGGTCTTTCTCTTATTGTCTTCCTTCTAGAAAACACTTTTCCTGTGCCTTCTAAATTTGCTCCTGACATGACCTATTTATTATTTTGGGAAGATTTTGTGCTTTTTATCTCCTCCAGATTGTCAGGTAAAAGACTGGTTTTCATTTTCTCATTTTTAAAATATTTCATAGCTATAAGTTACAAATACATGTTTTCATGGATATGTGAATGGATTTGGATTAAAGAAAATGAGTTGTTATCAATAATAAGGCATTGGCCAGAGTCACAAGAAATTAAGAATATATTGCCATATTATAAATATTTAACACCTATTATGACGTGTTGATATCTTGAAAAATCTATCTGATCGGGTTGAAAATATTGCTCTTCCTGGGATTGGCTGGTTCTTGTGGATAACAGCAATGGGACAGAAAGAAGCATGCACTTGACATATGAGCTAGCCAATCCAAATATATTCTTCTATGTGGCATGGCAATATTTCCTTCCTTTTTTCTTCTCAGGGAGCATAATTAAGAGATTGGTCTTATTATTCACATTAAATTAGAAGTGTACATATTCTTCCCTTCACTATAACTGCAGAAGAACATTTAACATTTGGGAGCTTAGGCTGAACGTCCTATTTGAACAACTCAGAAGGAATCGAGCCAAGGGTAGGCCTAAGGCTCCAGCTGTGTGTACCCAGTTCATACTGCAGAGGCGACCAAGGGAACCCTTTAGTTATTTCTGCTGTTTCAGCGCATCAGTACAGGTTAATTAAAAAGAGGAAGTCCTTTAAAACTGAGTTTTGGAAAAACAATGGATACATTTTTTGTATAACTTTGGAATTATATTAAAAACTAGAATACAAGATCTACCCAAACCCAGGCCCCATGAGTGTGTGGGAGAGCTTCTGCTCTATCCCGCAGCTGCCCGACCAAGGCCAGGCCAACCACATGAGAGAGACCTTTCTCTGCATTCTGCGGAGCTCCCCTACCTCTCCAGAGCTAGCAGAGCCTGTCCTGGATGCCACATTTAGCTCAGCTCAAGCTCAGCAAGTGTGTGGGAGAGATTCCAGCTTCCCTGCACCCATGAAAACAAACCAGACCAAAACTCAGGCACACCTTATGAGTGAGACCCTCTACCATGCCCTTGGGACCTCTGCACCTCTCTGGAGCACCTAACCCCAAGCACACCCAGTGAATGAGACCCGCAGATTCACCCCAAGCCCAGGCCCAGCTTCTGTGCTACCCTGTGCCCCTTGGGCGAGGGGAATAACAGAGGGGCACCAGAGGTTCACTGTTGTGGCACAGGGGCACAACAGGTTTACTACCAAGGTCTGCAGCAAGAAGGAGCTGAACACAACAGCTAGACCCAGGCCAGGCCTAACTGGATAAGCTCAAACTTAATAAAGCTGTACCCGAATTTCAGCAGGTGCTAAGGTTATAACTGCACCAAAACTCTACACCAACGGTCAGAGGTCAGTGCTATATGAACTGATAAAGACAAGGAGCAAAATGTAATCTCAGGCGTGGAGCCCAACGAGAACAAGTGCAGAGGACACTAGATCAGCTGAAAGGTATGAATTAATAGGGTCTGAAGTAAAGAAACAACAGCAGAAAGGTATAGAGGAACTCAGAGAAGAATTTATTTCTGAAATAAAAAAGAAATCATTGAATTCATAGCATCTGATGTAAGGAATCAAATACAGAAAAATATGGAGGAAACGTAATCTGAAAAAAACTGTGCCGTAAAAGAATTAACAACTGTTTCTAAAGAAGACATTGATGGAAAAAAAAGAAGAAATTTGAATAATGATAGATTTCTTGAATGAGTAATACAGGAAGAAAATAGATCACATGAAGCAGAGTCAAAGAGATATAGAGGAACTTAAAATCTCAACCTCAAGCCTGAAAAATCGTTGGAGTGAAAGTTAACACAGAGTTTCACATCATGAGGATGCTGATACAGCTAGTGAATGAGTAAGGAAGCATCTCTGAGAAACAACTGGGATGCAGGAAAAAATGGTTCATCACCTTAAAGACAAAGCAAAGATGAACAATGTGAGACAAATAGGCATCAATGAGAAGGATGGAGTCAACACAAATGACATAAAAAGAATATGGGCAGAAGTTTAGCAGAAAACTTCCCCAATATGAGGAAACATTCTGACATTCAGATGAACAACACATAAGGAACTCTAAAAAAACTTCAGCCCAATTAAAAACACAGCAAGACACATAATAGTCAAGATCCCAGAAACACAGCAAAAGAATAGTATAATGAAAGCTGCTAGAGAAAAGAAGCAGATCACATTCAAAGGAAAACCCATCAGAATTACAGCTGATCTCTCTTCACAAACTATGAAGGCAATAAGAGCATAGAGAAGAGTACTTCAATTTCTCCATGAAAACAAATTGCAACCCAGGTTAGTATACCCTGTCAAACTCTCTTTAAAGTTTGATGAAGAAATGAAATACATCTATGACAAAGAAAAATTTTGTGATGACCAAACCAACCCTACACAGACTACTGAAAGATGTTCTACAATGGGACCAAAATGTTCACAACTCCATGAATGAGAACAGAAGGGACCCACTAAGTAGGGCAAACAGTGTGAGTGAGACTGCCCAGGCTGCCAGGTCCTGAAGTGACCCAGAGTGCAGGCTGAGGGTGGAGACCTTTAGCAGAACTCCCTGCAAAGAGGCTAGAGACAAGACCCACCTAGCTGATTCAGGAGCAGTACATCTTGCCAGTGTGACACAAAGGATTCACCTGCAATACAGCAGAAAAAAGTGGAGCACAAGAGCCAGATCCAAGCCACACCCATCTAGAGGAGTCTGAACTTCCTAGATCTGGACCTGGTGCTAAGGTAATAACTCTCAAAGGTCAAAAGTCAGTGCTATAGAAAATGACAAAGTGAAGAAACAAAAAACAGTCTCAGGCCCCAAGTCTACCTGGTAAAATGCAGAAGACACTAGCATAGAGGAAACTGGAAATCACACACCTGAAATCTCTGAGATAATAGAGTTGGAAGTAAAGAAACAACTGCAGAAAGGTATAGAAGAAATCAGATCAGAAATAATTTCTGAAGTAAAGAATGTAGCGATAACTATAGTCAAAGAAGTACTAAGTGCTTCTAAAGAATACACTGATAAAAAAAATAGAGCAGAATATAGAAATGATGGATCCCCTGAATCAGCAATATAGGAAAGAAATACAATGTATGAAGCAGATCCAAAGTGATATACAGGAAATTAAAACCTCAATCACAAGCTGGCAAATCCGTTTGAGTGAAAGTGAAAATAGACTTTCTGACCTTAAAGACACCATTGCAGCTAGTGAAAAAGTAAGTAAAGATCTCTTAAAAACAACTAGGATTTGGGAAAAAATAATTCAACACTTGTAAGAAGATGCAAAGATGAAAAATGTGAGACTAATAGGCATAAATGAGAAGGAAGGAGTCAATACAAATGATATAAAAAGAATATGGATGAAAGTATTTGCAGAAAACTTCCCAAATATGGGGCAACAATCAGGGAACCGAAGCATATAGAACTCCAAATAACATCAACCCAATTAAAACCGTTCCCAGACCTAAAATAAGATCCCAGAAATTCAACACAGAAACAGTATACTAAAAGCCACTAAAGAAAAGAAACAGATCACATTTAAAGGAAAACCCATCAGAGTAATGGCAGATTTCTCTTCACAAGCTGTCAACATATGAAGAGCATGGAGCAAAGTACTTAAAATCTCACAAGAAAAAAAATTCCAGCCCATAGTGATATACCATGTAAAACTCTCTTTCAAGTATAATGGAGAAGTAAAATACTTCCATGAAAAAGAACAATTAAAGAATTTCATGATGACAAAGCCAAGCCTACACAGACTACTAAATGATGTTCTAGAGAGGGAGCAAAATGATCATAACCCCATTAATGAGAATGGAAAGAACCCACCAAATAAGGCAAACAATTAAACACAGGAGAGTAAGAGGTATACAATAGTAGTCTTTCAGTTATTCTTTGGTATACAGCAGCAAAATATTTCCACCAGCACACTCTACAAATGGACTTCTCTTGCATCTGATGGGTCAAGATTCTATACAGGACTACAAGCTGTAGCTCAGTCCCACAAGTGACACCTGGCCACCAGTAAGTGTCATGGTCATTATCCATGTCCACAACACATTAGAATTTTGTGCAATATCCTATTCCCTAACTGTCAGAAGTGATAGTCATTTATTTGTCATTCCAGCATTTATCTAATTTTGTATTTTTAGTATTTTCTTACTATCATGAAAACTTTTTAGTTCAATTGTTTTAAAACATTTAATTTTTAATTAATTAATATTTAATTTTCTGAATATTGCTTAATCTTAATTTTTGTTTTAAAATTTATATCTTTGAATTACAATTTATCCAAAAGTCATCATATGATATCTTCTCCTAGTATTAGAAACTTTAAAAAGTATTATTTCTATTTTCTGTTGACTTTATATTTCTTCTTCCCTGCCCTTTCTACACACATACACACATATATATGAAAGAAAAATATGTGTATAACCTGACATAAGATTGGTACTGTGTCATAGAAATCTTCGATGACCTTTTAAATAAGAGTTCATTTAATATATTTTATATAGTCCTGCATAACTATCATTTTGAGAGCTCTTTATTGTTCATCCAGGAGCATACTGCAACTTCTCATGGCTTTTGAATTTATGCTCTTTGTTTTTTCCTATATACTATGTCTGGAGGTATTAATATATTTCAAGTTTGTATAACTAGGAAGTATTTTACTTTTAGTTTTCAAAGGTATGTTTGCAAAGTATAAAATTCAAAGAGGATAGATCTTTTTTTTTTCTTTCAGTCCTTTAATTAGTCTAGTTTCTTACATACTTGGTCCTTTTTTTTCTTTCTATTGTGGAATAAGATGCTATTTAATTTTGTTCTTCCACAACTAATATTTTTTATGTATATGGTTTAAACATTTGTTTCTTTAAAATACATTTTGGACAATTTCATTTTTGTATATCTTGGTATGATTTTATATAAATTTCCTGTGCAAAAGGTTCATTTTTCTTGGAAATGTGGCATTAAAAGTTGAATTAAATTCAGAAATACTAAATCTTTAAATATTTATTGCCTCCTCCTTTCTACTTTGAGAATTTTAATTATATGAATACAAAAAAATAAAAGGGAAAATTAATGCTTACAATTTTTGCTTTTACTCTGATTTTTTTCCTCTCTTGAATTTCTTATAACTTCTTAGTTATTGTTTTTTTTTTTAGTTATTGTTTTTTTAAAAAACAAAACTTATATGTTTATATCTGGTAATCTGAAAAACTAATTTGCACATAGCATCATGTAATTCCAACCATCTTTGGGTTCCTATAACTTTGTTCAGTGAAATCTTGTATCATGTATAATGCTATTTTCTTCTATCACTATTTTGTATTCTTTAAAAATAATAAAAATACTGAAAAAAGTAAAAGTGATTATGTTAACAAAAAATAGGGCAAACAATAAAACACAAGACAAAAAGGACTAAACAACAGCAGGTAAATAATATGTCAATTGTAAGTCAACACATCTCAGTTATAATCATCAACGTAAATGGACTTAATTCAACAATTAAGAGACACAGATAGGCACAGTGGATTAAGGAGAAAACATTTAACATTATGCTGCATACAACAAACACAGTTAACTCATAAAGAAATTCATAGGTTGAAAATCAAAGGATGCAAAAAAATATTACACGCTCCAGCATCTCAGAAAAAAGCAGGGGTAGCAATCTTGTTTTCAGACAGTCTCAGCTTCAAATCAAGAATGATCAAATGAAAGAAAGACTTCCACCAAATACTGATTAGGGGAAAATTTCAAGAGGAAGACATAACACACATAAATGCATGTGCACCTAACACGGAAGCACTCAACTATATAAGACAAATCTTAATGGACACAAAAAAATCTAATATCCAATAACACAATCTGAACAGGAGGCCTTAACATCCACTTATCCCAAAAAGATAGGTCAAGCAGACAAAAAGTTAAGAAAGAAGTACCAGAACAGAACCAAATCTTGGAACAAATGGACTTGGTGGACGTATACAGAGTGTTCCATGCAACCACAACTGAATACACATTTTTTTCTGCTGCACACAAGTCATTTTCTAAAATAAGCCACATACTATTCCTTAGGTCATGCTTAAGTATATGCAAGTAAACAGAAATTGTCCCATGCATATTATCTGACCACCGTTCAATCAAACTGGAAATAAACAACAAAAGAAACCAGAAAAAAACCCTAAATACATGGAAATTAAACAACACCCTACTGAGCAATCAATGGGCCACAGATGAAATTAAATAAGAAATTCAACAATATCTACAATTCAATGAAAATTCAATTGCAACTTATTGGAATTGATGGGATGTGATGAAAGCAATTCTCAGAGGGAAAATCATAGCTATGAACTCACACATTAGGAAAACAGAACAGGAACAAATAAACACCCTAATGTTGCACCTTCAACATCTAGAAAAGGAAGAGCAAACCAAACCCAGAGCCACAAGACAGGAAGAAATCATAAACATCAGAGCAGAAATTAATTCAGTTGAGATGAAGGAAAACAGTTCAATGAATTACTGAATCAAAAAGCTGGTTCTTTGAAAGACTAAATAAAATCAATAAACCCCTAGCTAACCTCATCAAAGAGGGAAGAAAAAATTGAAATACAAGCAATAAGGAATGAAAAGCATGTGATCACAACAGACCCAGTGGAAACACTGAGAGTAAAATAAGAGAAACAATACCTCTTACAATAGCACTGTGGAAAATGAAATACCTTGGAATTCATCTAACTAAAGAAGTCAATGATCTTTTCATGGAAAATTATAGCACTCTGAAAAAAGAGACTGTAGAGATTTCAGAAAATGGAGTGATATTCCCTCTCCTGGATAGTAAAAATCAACATAGTGAAGATGGCCGTACTCCCAAAATTGTTGTACACATTTAATGTAATGCATATCAAACTGCCACCAACATACATCCCATACCTAAAGATTTCATTTTTCAATTTTATTTGAAACCAGAAAAGACCTAGAATAGCAAAGGCAATCCTGCCCAATGAAGACAAGGTATATTTCAGTTTCTGACTTGAAATTATACTACAAAGCTACTGTGATAAAATTAGCATGGTATTGGCAGTGAAATACGCCTGAAGATCAGTGGGATAGATTAGAGGATGCAGAGACCTCTATGAACACACTGAGCCACCTGATCTTCGACAAAGGGGCCAAGCATGCTTACTGGAAGAAAGGTAACCTCTTTAACAACTGGTGTTGGAAAACTAGATCTCTACATGCTAAAAACTAAAACTTGACCCAGGTCTATCACCATGCACTAAGCTAAAGTTAAAATGGATAAAAGAGCCAACCATTAAAACAGAAACACTAAATCTCCTGGAATAGAAAGTAGGAGGAACTCTTGAAGACACAAGGGTAGGGAAAGAGTTCATGAACAAAAATCAAATTGCACAGGCAATACTTGAAAGCATTAAACCCTGGGACATCCTCTTACTGAGAAGTTTTCACATCTCAAAAGAAATTACCAACAAAGTGAAAAGACAACCCACAAATTTCTATAAAATCTTAACTAAGAAGCACTCAGACAAAGATCTGTTTTTAGAATTTATAAAGAACTAAAATACATTAGACCTGTAAATTTAATGATTCAATCCAGAAATGGGCATCCTATATGAACACACACTTCTCAGAGGTTTAAATTAAAGAGATGAATAAATATAGGGGAAAAAATGCTCCACATCACTAGCCATCCATGAAATGCAAATTAAAACAATACTGAGATACCATCTCACTGCAGAAGGAATGGTTATCATAAGGAAATCACGAATGAAGAAATGGTGGAGAGGATGTGGAGAAAAGGGAACCCTTCTCCACTGCTGATGGAAATGTAGACTGGTGAAACCATTATAGAAATCAGTGTGGAGATTCCTTAAAAAATTGGGACTGGAAATCCCATTTAAGCCAGCTATTCCCCTACTGGGAATTTTCCCAGAGTAACTTAAAAGGTCATATCGTAGTGATATATGTGTACCTATGTTTATAGCAGCAGAATTTGTGATAGCAATATCTTTGAAACAACCAAGGTGCCCATCGCATAAGGAATGGTTGAAAAAGTTGTGGTATCTTTGTACAATGGAGTATTACTCAGCTATAAAGAATAATAAACTCGAAGCATTCATATTTAAGTGCATGCCACTTTAAAATATACTTATAAGTGAAATAAACCAGACCCACATGTGTAAATATCATATAGTTTCCCTAATATAGGGACTCAAAAGAAGAAAGACAAATAGAAAGGTATAACACAATTAAAAGGAAAGAGAGAACTTGAGGATTGGACAATGAGGAGAGGGCAAGGAGAAAAGCTGGGAAACATCACAAGGTCAAAGCCATACATTTATACACACAAGATGGGTAAGTCAATGATCCTGAGAAAGATGAGCAAGTTTCTGAAATCATCAGTGAATTGGTAGGATTCTCACCCTGACTGTGCATCCTGATACCTGTGAAGCAAGCAACTGCACTGAAGATAGCAATGTGTAATAGAAGGGTCATGCTTGGAATGCCTGTCATTGTGGTCTTCTAGATACATCTTGTCATTACATAACAGTTATTACCATGCTGTCTCTCAAGAAAAGTTCTTTCTTTAAAAAATTAAGGGTGATAAATGAAAAAAAGACACAAAATAATGTCACATTCCTGTCTTGCTACAATGCTGCATATGGATAGATTTCTAAATTTCTGTGTAAATATATGTGTTTATTCCTATTTTTTAAATTATTTTTTCTTCATATTCTGTAGGTACTTAAAGTTTAACATAGCAGTACTTAATGGAAAATACCTGTTCTATGTTATGCCTAAGATGATAATACTTAGACAGATAGGGTAAACTGAAATGCATATGTTTCAGTGTAATAATAAGCTTCTATTCTGGAGTGTTAACAACCTAAGTTTGCAGATCAAAAATTAGGGGAAAAGAAGGGCTGCAATGTCAGCCTTTGGCCCTTGCTTTTCAAGGTCAGTGAATACCCTGGACATAGGAGAACCTGTACTGCAACATCACGTAACTCAATTGTGTCCCAAATCTTCTCATCAAGGAGATTATGGGGCCACAGAGGAAAGTGATCGATGATATATAGGTACCTAAGGTGAGTCATATGGAGAGAAAACATTCTCTCAGGCTTTCACAGATAGCAAATTGGTCAAGCAATGGCTGGACTAATCCATTTGGCTGACACTGGCAAATGATCTTCAAAGTGAGGTACAGTGTTACAGGGTAATTCCTGAAGGTACATCACTGAGCTTATCAGATACAGAAGTTACATTTCTTGTTGTGTAGGTCTCACTTTATTTTGGTCTTAACTATCCAGCAGAAAAGTATAAAAAGGAGATATGTAAAATAAAGCCATGTTAATATGCTGAGCTGTGAAAGGCTCAACAACTTCTGTGGATAACCCACTACTATTGTGGACTGTTGGACTGTGTTGGATTGTTTTGCTGAATTCATGAACTTATATTTAGATGCCAATGGAATACCCATCTCCGACAGGACTAAACAAAAAGAGCGGATATACAGGAAAGACCATTTTTTTATTTGTATATATAATAGTCAGGATAGATATACAGCTAGTCTAACTTAATTCAATGAGTAGAAAGATTTGTACTAGATTGGGCAGCATGTCCTGTCTCGTTCTTGTACTATGGGTAATCGCTAAGAAGATACAATGTACAATATATTAATTATTGACACTGTCCTGTTAATCAGTTTTGAAACTGTCTCATTGCTATTTGTTTCTCAATAAAATAAAAAATTGAAATATACTAAACACATATCCATTATTTACCTGAAATTCAAATATCCTGGACTAGAAAGCAATACTTCTGTGCTTTGATCATTGATAGCCAGGTGTCAGGCAACTACTCGAGACTAAAGGGTGCTGAAGTGATTCTAAGTAGCCATTTACACTATTCACATTCCCTGCCTTCCTTCTCCATGGAATGCCCTTAGAGGCAGTGTTTTCACCCTTTGGTTTGTTGGACTTCCACCTGCTGGTGGCTTTGGTGTCTTTCCTGTATGCCACAGTGCAGTTTCTGGAGGAGGTGTATTAAAACTTCTTTATATGGATTAGCCATCATTTGGTCACTTATCTCAATGCTATTGTACTGGTTGATATATTTTGTTAACTTGAAAGGTTTATAAGCTTGATTAAGTGATTCAGCAGAGTCTGATTCTTAGTTTTTAAAGAACTTAATCTTATTCAAGAGGAGGACATGGACATTGTGTGAGTGCTACACCCTCAGCTCCAGGGTAGCTTGTTTATAATATTAAAAAGGGAGAGAGGCTGGCTGGAAACTATAGTTGCTACCTTCGCTTTGCTCTTCATTGTTTTCTGCTATGAAGTGTTGCCCTCTGCTCTGTGCCACTGTGCCTGGGAGCCAGCCGAGTGTAGATTGATACCTCCACAAACTGTGAGCTAAACCTTTCCTTCCTTAGTTTTGGGTGCTGTGTATTTTATCCCAGCAATGAGTGTAAAGTAATTGAGACAGAATTTGGTACCAGAGAAGTGGAGTTGTTGCTGTGACTGCCTGACCACATTGTTCAAGAGCTTTTGGGAATGGCTTATGGGAAAGATAGGAAAGGTTTGGAGACGTTGCATACTAGTGAAGAATTGGAATGCCTTCTGTATGGGAGATTCTGGTCAGAGCTCAGAAGAGCAGAATGCTGATAGAAATCTTGCCTGTAAAAACTGGCTGGGGAGGTTTCTGTTGGGAAGGTAGACTGTCAGTTGTTGGATTCCAGATGATTTGTGTTATGGTGTGGCAGAAAGCTCATCTGCATTTTGCTCCAGTCCAGAGACTGGACCTGACAAAAGAAATTTGAAAGGAGTAGAATGTTAAGGTAGTGGAAAGGCTATTGTTGGGGCTTTTAACTCAGATTTATGTTGAGAATCAGGAGAAAAGAGCACAGCAAGATGATTCAAAATGTTGTGAGTTTGGCAAGAAAGGAAGTTCCAGGAAGGCTGTAGCCTGCAAAAACAGTGCTGAGATCTCCATGGCTCAGGAGGGACAGAAAAATAGAAAAGATGTCCTGAGGACATTACAGGAGGTGGCAGGTTCTCCCCATTTGCAGCCTCAGAATGACAAGGGTGAGAGATTTTGCTTTGATGAGAAAGCCGCAGAGCCCCCGTTCCAGAATGGAGGCAGTAAACAAACCAGGTTGAAGAATGGTGGCAGCATATAGTATTTGTTCCTGGGAATCAGGGTCAGAGTGCTCAGCAACCCAGGTACCTGATCCCTGTAGTGAAGAGAAAAGAAAGCCTGGGGACTGCTCCAGCTGGCAACAGGTGTTGGCATCACCTACATGGCTTAAGGTGCATTCACAGTGTAGGAGTTTTGAAGTTAAAAAGGCTTCCACCTAGATTTCAGAAGCCCTGGGAGGCCATTCAGTGTGTCCCTGAGAGGGCAATATGTAAAGCTGTGTGAGAAGCCTATTTAGGGGAAACCCCAGTAGTTTGAAAAAACCCAGGAACATGGATTGTCTGAGAAAAGCTGCAAGGAGGGAGCAAAGCCAACCCCAAAGAAAAGCCATGGGACCTACCAGCAGAAGTGCATAGGGAAGGAGCCATATAAGGCTTTTGGAACTCATAACTCGTTACGGATTGTTTTAGGTGTTCCACATAGAACTACAGGACTTAATGTTTGCCATTCTGGATTTTGGACTTGTTTTTCTCACAATACTTTGTATTCCGCTGCTTGTATCTTTTGGAATGGTAATGTTCTTCTTGTGCCATTGAATGTTTCAAGTGCTTAACTTTTCATTTGTACAGGGTCAAAATGTCATGGTTCTAGTGTAATACAATGTTCAAGTTGTAAAACGTTAATAAGCATGCCTATGGACCTGGAAACTTATTTTAAAAAATGTCTGGTTTCCAAGTTGACAAGGGGTGGATTATACTGTTTGATACTTTTTGTCAACTTGAGAAGTTTAGAAGTTTGATTTAGTTACCCAGCAAGGAGTCAGGATTATTAGTCTGTAAACATCCCTATCCTATGCAAGAGGAGTGCATGGACATTATGTAAGTTCTACACCCCCAGCCCCAGGGTAGCTTGTTTATAATGTGAGGCAGGGAGAGAGGCTGGCTAGAAGCTATAGCTGCTGCCTTTCTCTTTGCTTTTTGCAGTTTTCTGCTGCCAGGAACTGCCATGTGCCACTCTGCCTGGGTACAGATCGGAACCTCTATAAACTGCGAGCTAACTAAGCCTTTCCTTCCTTAATGTTGGTTGTTGGATATTTTGTCCCAGGAATGAGTGGAAAGTAACTGAGACAGCAAGGTACAGTGCAAGTAGACATTTAGCTTGTATTTGATTAGTTAGTAAAGGACTATAAATGAAGAACATCCATATATTTTATTTAAAAATATATTTAATATAATTAGTTGTTGCTTTAAGAACAATTCTGCCTATTTCATAGTATTTAATTTATATGCTTTAATTACTCAAAATACTTATTTGTGGATCTCACTCAGAATTAAGCAACGAAGTAATTTAGGGGCTATTTTGTTCCCCTTGCTTGTCTGATGTTTTACTTTTTGAGAAGAACCAGAGAGAAAGTATGGGGCAGCACAACAAAGAGCTGCTCAGCATTACTTCTGTAGCTGTCTGTCTGAGTATAAGTTGTGTATCCTGCTCTGTGCAGATCTTGACATTTCAACTTTATTTCACTAAACATTCTGTGGATTGTTCACTGTTTTATTTCATAGATGGAAAAAAATCCTTTAGGCTATTTTTTTAAAATTACATATTCCTTTTAACTTGAAGATAACTCACTTACTCTTGTTTATGCTGAAAATTTCTTTATAGCACTCTCTTCTGAGTCCTCCTCGATAATTAAATAACTGGTCTCACTCCTGCTTTTGAACCTGGAGGTTTGCCCTGATTCAGCTGCTGATTTTGATTCAGATCATGGGATCAAGCCACATATAAAAAACCAGTTGGCTCCATGAATGGATCCATTGCCTGGTTAGCTAGGATGCTAGATGACAGCTTTTCTTTTGTCTTTGAAGGGGAAGAATTGACAATATTGTCAATGAATGCAAGGTGTTAACACTCTTATAAATAAGTGATTCTACTTATTTTTAAATGTCATGTTACTTTTCAGGACTATCTACTGTTTTATCACTTTACTACCTAAAGACTGAAATTCTCATGTCTTTCTTGTGAAAAAAGCCCCAGACTAATACATGTTATCTCCCTGACACTCAGGTATGCTTGCCATCTTTCCAACACTTCTGGGCCATAGTGGAGAATATATTACTGAGAATCAGCTTGCCAATGACAAGGACTATGAATCTGCTGACTCACTCAGTTCTTGAAGAAAAATCAATTATGTCAAATCATCTCTCAATACGATAGGAAACATTGTAGGCACAAGGTAACTGAACATTAGACTTGGTGCTTCATAAATGATATTTCTTGACACAGTATTAAATTCTACTTTCTTATCCCATAAAACAGTCATGATGGGCTGTACTTCTATTATGTCACTGGTACAAAATATATCTAGGATGTTGGAACAGGATAAACACAGACAACAATTTCTCACATTTCTAGTTAACAGCCAGGCTTTCATGACACATTGGAACCTGCATGGTCCTCCCTGCCTCTAGCTTTCAGTTTTGTCATCTCCATTGCCATTGTAGTTACCTCTGATTAGCCCACACCAAAGGACAGTGGTGGGATGTGGGGAGTGGAGCGATGTTGTTTCTCTGAGCCCCCTATGTAGCTACTGTGTTAATATTGGTGCCGACAGTACTGCATAGATTTTCTCTGTAGGATTACTGTGCTATTCACAGAATTGCTACTCTCCCCATCCTCCTACCCACTGCCAGGTTCCCGGGAGGCTCCACAGATTGAACACCGAGCTACTTTCTGCATTTGGTAGTGTGCAAAAATAACTGGATCTCCATGTTCAATGCAAAACATCATTTCTCAATGCCTTTCTACTTGATGATGCTATGTTGCAATTTCTACTTCAGTGTTGCTCTTGTTTTATTGTCATCCTTTCCTAAGGCACTGAACATTTTTCAAAGTTATTTCTCAGGGTTGTATAAGATGCTTTTTCAGAATTTTCTGATTGCTTCTGACGTCAACTTGGAATTTTAACCTGGGATATGGGGAGGATGTTAGTAGTCATGTGTGTTGATTACTTTTTCCATTGCTGAGACAAACCAGCTGATATCCAAAGTTAAAAGGGAAAAGATGTATTTTGGCTCACAGTTTGTAGAGGTTTCAGTCCATAGTTGGCTGGCTACATAGCAGAGTGACACCACAGAGGAGAAATAGTTCGTAGCAGACAGAAGACAGCAAAGCAGTGCAGTAGTGAAGAAGCAGCAAGATGCAGCATCAGCCCAGTTCCTGGTCCCTTGTATTTTATCCAGGTCATCCACTCTTAGAGTCATAGCACTCATATACATTGAGGGTGGGACAGCCTTAATCTTGGTACCCACTGTGACTCAATCCCAGCAGCATATCTTTAATCTTGGCACTATATGCCCACCTCACAAAACCTCACCTATAATGGCATAAGGTTTGGGAGCATCTTGACACAAGCGATAATGTCATGCAAACCACTGACCTTTATTTCTTCTCTTTCTCTTTTTTTCTCAAGTAGTAGAGGATTTTTACTCGCCTGGGAGTATCTTTCAAAGCTCTGCTTCTTCACACTATGATTTCTGATAAACTGTTGCCTCTCTACACTATGATTTCCAATAAACTTTCACTCTCAGATCTCTTTGTCTTACTTTTTAATGCTGAAGATTGACCCCACGCCTCATGCATGCTGAGCACTTGCTGTACCTCTAGGCTTTTTTCCCCCAGACTTACTTTCGGATGCATGATGTTAAGCTTTGAGGACTTAATAAAGAACCCCTTTTATTTCTCAACAGAGGTGGTTACATTATCATTGTTAAATCAAGTAGAAAAAAAAGCTGTGATGGTTTTTAAGTTCAAGACTGAGCTTAGCCCTATTTGTAGAATACCCATGTCCTTGGTCCTAGAGATGGGTATCCATGCCTGGAGGTCTTGAGATATGGTTCTTATTTTATGGGGTGAGAAAATTTTGAGGCTGAACTATGCCAGGTGAACATCAGTGCTAGACATGATACTCATTGGCACAGGAGACCTGTAGTGGATTTTGTTGTTGTATTTTTCTTTTTAATTTTGTGCAGGATCTCACTATACAGCTTGAACTTTAATGTGTAGTGTGCATTTGATACTTATTTACCTTGCATGCTGTTCTAGAGGAACCCACATGTGTTCAGGTGTCTGCCCTTTCTCAGATAGCTGTCACTCTTAAAGAAACTGAGATCGTCTCCAGGAATAGACAGTAATTAGTTTAATCTAATCAGTGATTCCATTTAAGTTGTTCTATCTTTTCAATAACCTTAAATTAAGTCATCTTTTACATTTCTCCAGGTGGCTTTCATTTGTGTTCATGTGCCCTAACTTAATTATTCTCAGCAGATGTTCTTTCATTTCATTTCCAGGAGAAATTCTTTGCTTTTGAATGTGATAGGAAAGAGTATAATTTCAACTTCCTTGAAAGCCTTCCTGTGAGTAAGGTGAGACAGTCTCCTGGCAATGGAGATCCTGCACGTGGAGAGAGTAATCCAGGAAGCAACCACCTCTGAGGTCTGTTCTATCCGTGCACTTATAGGAGGAAAAAAACAGTTCCAAACACTCAGGACTATTTGAGATGGAATACGAGCATGGTGGCTTGTTTCTTTTTAGCTCAAATCCTTTATCTGGTGTAACTGATTAGACAGGGTAGTGGATGGGATTATATAATTGACATTCCCACCAGAGATACTGAGAATGACTTAGAACCAGATGCGAAGGGACATAGTGTGGCAAGGGAGAGAAACCTCCTGTGACTCCATTACTTTAGCATTGATCATTGGCCAATGCTGTTTCACAGTCATGAGGGGCAGGAAAAGAGGACACATGTGTACTATTTAAGTAGGATGACAGGAAGGAATGAACCAACTTTTATTAAGAATTTAAATTCCTTCCCAGGTTTGCTATATTTTAGCTTCTCAATAGCATGAAGAAGTAGATGTTAAAGGCAGAGAAATTTGAAATTCTGAATGTAAAGTGATGGTCCCAGGGTTGTACTGCTAGAGGGATCTGATTCCAGTTCTAGCTTGGTTGCCATCCACAGTGCCTTCGAAACCCCTAACCACCTGCAGCATTATTTAATAACTTATGCAATAAAGTACGATATAGGACACATTTATGGGCCCCATACAAAGTGTAACCATAAAGTGAAGATGTAATCTCCCAGCTCTAAGAAGTTTCCTAATTCAAAGTAGATATGGAAGAACTCATTCTTTGGAGTTTCAGAGTATTTGTGCTAATTGTACCAATTGTATAAATAAACTGGTAGAAGAACAGCCAAGAGAGTTTTCATGCCCATCACAGGACTAACAATTCAGCCATCTGAAAGATCCCAGTGTAGAGATCTACAGATGCCACTCTTGATAGCTTGGAGAACTCTGTCACCTGCCCAACATTATAGGGCCAGGGGTAAGTGTGTGCAAAGAGCTCTGCTGCTTGGTGTGTCCCTCCAAGTTTTACTGTGATTACTGAGACAATGATGAAGCAGGGGATTTAGAGCTTATTTCTCCTTTTCAAAGGTTTGCCTTCCAAGATGCGCTAGAAAAGGTTGATTCTATAAAGTTCAGAGGACGAGAGTCTGAATGGCTTGGTTGGCACTTTCTATCACTTGCTTTTGTTTCCAGGACCATTTTATTTTCTCCCAGAAAGCTTCTTTTTGTGGAAGTGACACCCAATGAACTTACTCTTTACTCATTTCTCAGTTCATCTTGAAAGAACAGAGCCTGTTTTTTGGTAGGGAGTCCTTACATTGAAATTTGGAGGAACTGTGACCTATTTTCCTTAAGGAAAATGTTGGTTTCCTTAAAATATGGGATTAAACAGGTAGTATCTTTTAAATTTATATCTTAATTATTCTTTTTCTCCAGCATAGAAGCTTATCTTAAAAATCTAGATGGCTAGCCAAGGATAGTGCTTCATGCTATAATCCTAGCACTTTGGGAGGCTGAGGTACATGGATCTCAAGTTTAAGCCCAGACCAAAAAACCTAGTGAATTGTGTCAAAAAAAAAAAAAAAAAAACAAAAAAAACAACCAAAATAAGGAAGCAAGCAACCAACTAAACAAACAAACAAACAACCCACTTGGTCTCAGGGAAGAATTCCCTGAAAGTAATTTTCATAATCAGGTTTTCTTTGATAATTAGGAATAGACTTTTTATGTAAATGTTGTTATTGGGGAAATCGAAAATGATGGAATTATCTTTATTAAATTATTTTAATTGAATTCTTGGCTTTGTTTTTCTCTTTGATAAGGTAATTCTTAGGTTGAATTACATGAACTATCATTGAGGTAATCCAAAAGATACTCAAACTTAGGGATTTCATCTGATTCAATGTATTGCAGTCTTCCTATCTTGATATCCTTACTGTTTGTAGATTTTCAATGACGGTCTCTTTTAAACATTTTCTTTACTTTTTCTTTCTTCCATGAATTGTCTAATTGAAAAAAATCTGAACATAAACCTCTTGTCTAATGGTTTCTGAGGACTTAATCACCAACACTGAACAAGCTTTGCAAATAAATTTCTGCTGTGTTTCCATTCTTGTCTTCTATTTTGAAGCACATCTTCTAAATGGTTCTTTTTTGTTTGTTGTTTAAAGAAATTGTGGTGCGATTCTTTGATAAGCTAAACTAAAAATAAATTTTTCTTTGTTTTAAAGTAGGGAGCATAATAGAATAAGCTCTTTATGGAAGACTAATCCCAATATAGAGTACATATGATACAATTTTTTGCATTAGACCTCATACTTTATTTGAGTTATGTTCATAAACTCACTTAAAGTAAATCATATGGCCTATATGACCAAAAATACAATTTCAGTATAAAAATAACTACAAACCAAGTTTTCGTTGTGTTGCAAATGTCGTTTATACTAATAGCTAGTACTTAATACAAATTTTCAGGTTATTGGAAAAAAGATTCACTTATTTTATTGCATGCTAGTTTTTATTGTGGACCATCAAATTAGAATACTTGAAATCAATGAATGTTACTTTCAATGTTGATTCTTTTGTAAGTGCCCAGTGTTTAAAAGCATTGCTATCTTCCATGATAAAAAAGGGGCTTTGCAATCACTGGGCTCTGCAAATTTTTTGGGGGGGAGAACCGGGGATTGAACTCATGCTCTTGTGCTTGCCAGGGAAGCACTTATTCCACTGAGCTATCTCCCCAGCCCCAAGGGCTATGCAAATGGACTGTCTTAGTAGAAACATGTAGCTTGTTTCCTAGGTTGTGGGAAATGAGGGTATGACAAGATACTCCTCCTGTTTCAGTTAACAGAGCCTTGGAAATACTCTCCACTTACTGATCTGTTTGAAGCCTGGATTTCCAATGCCATGTTGCTTAGGTTCCTAGATTGGAGCAGCTGAGAAGTTTTTATCCTCTGGATGGATTCCCTTTGCTTAACTGCTTCTTACAGAGAAAGTGGCAGAACGCTGCTACGTGGTGTATTCACTTGCTGGGGAGCATGAATTATCAGGAGCAGTGTAAAGTACTGGATCAAAGTTTTGCGATTCATTTATCCTTTCACTAGTCACCTTTCCTTTTCTTTTTTTTCATGCATTTAGGACAGGGTCTACAGGACCTACAGGGTCTCACTATGTAGATTAGACTCAGTGATTCTTCTGTTTTCAGCCTCTCAAGCATTGGGATAATAGGCACACAGCACGGCGCCCAGTCGCAGTCACCATCTCAGTGTGCTCGGGGGCAGGGCTGGCACAGCACCCTGGGAGTTGAACTCTTGTCTCTGTGTTCTGCCTAAGCAGGTGCTTTAGTATGCTAAGCTATCTGGCCAGCCTTGCCTAGTCACATTTTCATTATTGTTACAGTTACACTTAAATAATGAGGATCTTATTTTTCCTTTGTATTCTTCCTCTTTTATTCTTCCTTTTTTCCTTCCTTTATTTCATCCTCCTCATCCTAACCCAACATGCCCAATTCTACTTTTTCTTTTTAATTTCTCAAAATTATTTGGTGATGAGTTCAATCCCCGTTTCTAAAAAAAAAAAAAAAATTGGTGAGCCAATTTGGCCCATGGAATATATTTCACAACAAAATAATATAATATAATAGAGATTTGATTCCACACACTTCATAGGCTCTAATTTTTAATGCTGCTAAAATGTTATATTAAGAAAATAAAACAATATCATTGTGATACTAGTAATTAAGCTAAACAGAAAATATTTAACTGAAAGTAAGCATTTCTGTTTCAAGGGTTATTTTAAATTTCATCATATTTTACATTTCTTTCATTTATTTGCTTTCATTTTAGTTAATTTTACTTTAACTTCTAATTAGTTTTAACTTACCTAATTTAATTTACTTTTTCTCATTCAACTTGATTTACAAAAAAAATCTTTTCTTTTTTTTTTTTTTTTTTTTTTTTTTTTTTTTTTTTTTTTTTTTTTTTTTTTGGAAGAACCAGAGATTGGACTCACATCCTTGAGCTTACCAAGGAGGCACTTATTCTACTGAGCCATCTCGTTGGCCCCCTACAAAAAACATCTAATCAATACTCTTACTGAAGACATACAGAAATTAAGAAAAGTAAACTCCTAAGTACATTATTTGCATCTCTACTTAAATATGACATAACTTTAAAAAATGTGTTAGGCCAGTAATTTTCTCCTCTACCTGTGTTACCTGTAATAGTACCAGCATCTTTTCAAGAATCCAGAGCTAGAAACTTCATGTCAGTTTGATGCTGCCCAACATTCCCAAGACCAAGGTGGGAACCTTTCTTCACTTTCTCTGCAGTTGAACTTGACTTCTGTTCTGAGCAACCATTTCTCTGCAGTGGTAAAAAATTGTTCTCTATTATATTTTTCCTCACCCTTCTTTTTACTTGAATCTAAGCACTAGAAGTCTCCAGCTAGCATCACAGTGGTGGTGGCAGAGGGTGAAGGGTACATGTGAGTGGCTTACTATGTCACAGAGCAGTGCTGGTGCCTATGTTATAGGTTTGTGTCTAGTTGTCCCCCCAAAGCCTCATGTAGTCATGGGGTGGGGACTTCCAGAGCTTGTGATTAACTCATGATTCACTAGGATTATGTGTGATCCAAAACTGGGATTATGGGTTTTAGTACTGCTGGGATTATGAGTGTGAGTACTTTGCCCACCCTGCGGAAGAGAGCCTGAATGCAATATAAGAGACAGAGAAACAGACTTTGTGTAGCCATCTTTCTTTATTGTTGCTATTCTGCCATCATGAACTGCTGTTCTCTGCCATGCGCCCCTCTGCCTTGGAGCCAGCTGAATATGGACTGAAACTTCCAGTAACTGTGAGCTAAATAAACTTTTCCTTCCTTCATTTTTGGGTATTTGGTTGGGTATATATTGGTGTTGGGTATTTGTTCCAGCAACAAGGAACAGTAACTAAGACAGCCTGGTATCTGTGATTATATTCCTCTTCTGTTGGTGCCTTGGTTCCTGGCCCAGGTAAGGAGCCTGATAAGAGTCCTAAATTCTTTTCCAGAGGCCTTTATCAAGTTGTACAGGAGGGGATCATTCCACAGCTCTTGCCATACTGAGACACAACAAAACTCTTGCAGTTGACTGAGATCTTGTTGGTCCTGCAAGACCAAACCTCTGTGTATCATCTGGGGATCTTCTATGCCCTTCTACCTAATAAAGGAGCCTCAGGTTCAGATACCATTCAATTTTCTGGAAGTCCTGGTCACTATGTGGTGGCCATTGCCTAGAGACCAATTAGTATTTAGGTTCTGAGAGAAAACTTTCTCCTGTATCAGCTTTAGAAGATCTTGGGTGTTACTGTAATAGGGTATAAAAGAGTTTCAACCTGATCCTAATTTCTTCTACATCCATTAATATTTCTTCCATAAGTTTTTAGTTTCCCCAAGCCCTAGTTTTTTTTTTTTTTTTTTGAAACTTAGAAGTAAAAATGCCAGCCAGCAAATGAGAAGAATGGGGAGAAGAGAAAGCAAGAGAACAGAAAATGGTGGTAGAGCTCATTTAGTTATTGAAAACAGTATAATTTTATACTTAAATATTTAAAAATATATTTAAAAATAGCTTATTATATGACAATAATTTCTTCCTTTGTTAAACATAGCTAGGCAGTCATGTGCTGCGGCTACTGCTTTTGTATGTCCCTAGCTTCCTTCTGTCCTCTAGAAGGACACTTCAAGAAAACATCAATGCTATCACATTTCCTGATAAAACCTCAAAATTCTTAGAAAAGCATTTGAATTTCTCCAAAATTGGATTCAAACTTGGAACATTTGTTCTAGCTTTCTTACATCCACTGGACACTTGTTGGTCTCTCATTCCTGGAAAAAGTCATTCACGTGTCCACCTTTATACCTCTGGTCAAGTTTATTTCTCTTATCTAGACTCTTTTATCTTGACTCTTTTAGCATCTTTTGAGAGACTATTTAATATTATGTAAGGCTCAAGGGAAAAGCTGCCTTATGCAGAAAGCCTTTTTGGGTTTTCTCAGAAAAAAACAAATAAACAAACAAAAAACAGTACTGGATTTCTTTCTTTCTTTCTTTTTTTTTTCTTTCTTTTGTATTTTAGTACAAGGTCTGCAAGGGTCTACAGGGTCTCACTACACAGATTAGACTTGTAATGATCCTCCTGTTTTCAGCCTACTAAATGCTGGGATTATAGGTGTGCACTACCAGGCCCAGTCTCATTTGCTGTCCCATTGTGCCCCAGAGGTGGGGCCGACAAAGCCTGCCAGGGTCAAACCCTGGTCGCTGTGCCTGCCTAAGCAGGTGCTTTAGTCTGCTGAGCTATCAGGCTGGCCCTCTGGATTTCACAATTATATCGTTCTGTCTTGTGAAAATTTATTATTCAAATGTTCAACATGTCAATAGAATTTAAAGACCTTAAAGACAGTAACTGCTTATTATTCCCTTAAGATTTATAATTATTTGCTTATTATTTTCATATTGTTTGCAATTTGAGCCGATCTAATAAAGGGGAAGGTAGCAATGGCTCACTCTGCTTTGCAAAGCGGTCATCCCCAGTGCAATTTCCACCTCAGTCTGAGACAAGAGTGACTGAAACACCCTTAAATGTGAATATTCTGGATAACTGAGGCACGTGGTCACTCTATCGGAACTGTTTGTTCTTTTTAAGGCAATTAAAAAGTAGGAAAGGAGGGAAGAGCAAGGCATGTTTTTCCTTCTATAGGAATACAATGTAGGGGGCCAAGGAGATGGCTCAGTGGAATAAGCACTTCCCTGGCAAGGGCAAGGGCCTGAGTTCAATCTCAGGTTCCACCAGAAGGAAAAAAAAAAAAAGGAATAAGACCTGAAAAATGCACGCATCTCTCTCATTACAACTTAATGGACAGAATTTAGACACATTAGCAAATTTAGCTGCAAAAGAGACTTAGAAATGTAGTGAGGTACCATTTTTCTAGTTGCTCAAAAATGGAGAGATTTGTGAGAAAACCTATAGTCTCTGCAGTCCAGAATGTATGTATGTATGTAGGTATGCACGTATCTATCTATCGATCATCTATCTATCTATCTATCTATCTATCTATCTATCTATCTATCTATCTATCTATCTATCTATCCATGCTCTCTATCTATTTCTTTGGTACAGGGTCTTGGTACTCAGTTTCTACTTCTAGCGATCCTCCTGTCTCAGCCTCCCCTGCACTGGGATTGCAGGCATGTGCCATCATGCCTGGCTTTGGTGGCTGGCATAGCAGCATAGCATGCGGTACTGAGGATTAAATCTGTGCCCTTATTCTTGCCAGGCACATGCTTAGACCACTGCCTTATCTCCCTGGCCCCCGGAATGAATTTAAATGTTTTCTTTTATGTCAGTGTCTTAGTTACTCTTATTGCTGGGAAAAATGCTCAACACACAAAATGCAGGAAAGAAAGGTTTATTTAGGTCACAGTTACTGGAGGTTTCAATCCATATTCAGCTGCTGGAAGAGCGGCACATGGCAGAGAGCAACCTTTCAGGGTAGTGGCAAAGAGCTAGAGCAAAAGGAGGGCTGCAGCTCCAGTAGCTAGCTAGCAACTCAACCCTCCTTACACTGTAATGCAAATTATCTGCCCCAGGGCAGGTGCAGCACCCACACCCACAGTGATCAATCACAGACTCTAGCAGGGGCCCCATGACTGCAGGAGGCTTTGGGGGGACACCTAGACACAAAACGTAACAGTCAGATATGATATAACTAAAATTTCTACAAAATTATAGAAAGGAGTGTTTTCTTCTGAGATATGAGCAAATTGTATTATGTTATTTTCCACTATATTTAATAAGTATACTGTCTCTTTTGCATGATAACATACATAAAATTTCTGAGAAAAGGTTTGAAACGTAGTGCTTTGTCCTTTTTATTCTAGAGTAGTTTCATTATGCAGTCATGCTACTTTCTCTGTTACCAGGACAAAATACCTGATGTAGAAGAATATATTTTGGGTCACAGTCATTAGAGGTTTCAGTCTGTAGTCTGCTACCTCCAAGGCAGACTGTACAGTAAAGGCACATCATAGACATGCCGTTCATGTCGTGGTGGTGGGAAACAGAAAATAAAGGCAGAGCTCAGAGTCGGAGAGGGAGAGAAGCCCAGGCCACATGCCCAGTGATCACATTTTTTGACCAAACCCCACCTCCTATCAACAAATCAATTGTAAGCTTCCATAATCCAATTGCCTTTCAAATTCTCTGCCTGACATCTTTGCATGAGGCTTTCAGAGGACCTTGAGACATAAATCAGAATATGCAATTAATAAAATGTAATATTCAATAGACTGTTCCAGTAAATACAGGTCAGAAGAAATTGGTAAGGAAATCTTAGTATTCAGGTGAGTGTTCCACATCAAAGTATCAGCATCTTGTTTTTCCTGCTCTACTTTGATAGAGTTGAGGTTTGAGAGCCTGCGTCTCTGAGTTTTCCACTGGCATCACATCAAGCAGGCTTAAGTTTCCAGTTTCCTTCATTCATTAACCATGCTATCCACTGAGCAAACCCACTGTGGAGGAAGTTAGCAGTGAGCGCCTATGGTGTATCCACAGTAGGAAAGAGTAGGTATCTCTGAGCTGTTTCTATGTAGCTTTCAGAGGAAGTGAAAGACTCTCTTGAAGATGTATCTCTTTAATCAGTAGTGACCTCAATATGTCATGCCACAGTTTTGAACAGATTCTGAACTACAACAGCTATTCTTAAATTTGAATGTATACTTTTCCCTCTTCTGCAACCCCCAATTTTGCTATCAGTCATGGTGGCTAATATCCCTGCTATCAGCAGCCAACCTGCCAACTCTGTCGGTTACTAAAATATTGTTTATGCAGGAGCAATTTATTTTTCAGGAAGATGAAAAGCAGCTTGCAAAAGCAGACTATAGCTGCCGTGTTGGGATGCATTGCAATTCAGAACAGCTCACTACCATTTTTGTATTATTTTTTCTTCTTTTGTTGATTGATAAAATGCTTCTCATTAACTCAGAAAACTTATTCTATGCTTGACATAACTAAAAATGTTTATTTGTATTTCTCAGATATTTAATATATATTCTTGAAAATATCAGACATGGAGGGTGAATTTTGACAATGTTCCTGTGTGGAATTTCTTGTTATATGATAGGTATGTGCTTTGTGTAGAAGCATATGTTAAAGTATTTTCTCATTCTATCTTACGTAGTTTATAATTTGTTTTTTAAGGATATTTTATATTTATTTCTATCTGTAATAAATCTGATGACAATGTAGGTAAGGCAGAATTATTTTCATTTTGTTTCATCTGGTTATCTTTCTCTTACTTCTTCGAAAAAATAAACCATAGAGACCAGTTTTTCTTAACATGTAGAGCTTCTTGGGAAAAATGATTCTTAAAACTAGATGCTCTGCCTTTCATTTCTGTTTCTTTTTACTGTTTCAGAATATATGTTTTTGCATGAATTTCCAAACAATAAAGAGCCATCAGTGAATGTTATAAGATAATTTATTGTTAAATTATCTCCTAAATTCAGCATTGGGTGCCCCAGGACATGGCCACTGTACAGCTGCCGCTCTACACTGAGGACATATAAGGAATCCTTGGATTGGAGTGTCAGGTGGCGCAGCTGGGAAGTCCGTGACTTTCCAGCTGTTAATTAGTTTCTGTTGTGTATTATAATTCTATAAACAGATTAATATCAAACATTATAAATTTATTTGAAGGAAAGGAAGAACAGTAGGAGGCCTTTTACTTCTTAACAGCGGTTATCATTTCTCCTTCCAGGCCCAATGGCCATCGTTCATTCTGGCCTCTATTAACTTATTGAATAACTGTATTGAAAAGTTGTGTTTTACTTTTTGATTCAAAATGCAATTAACCTACATGTTATTTGAGAATAAAACTCCATTTTTCACTAAGATGATGCCAAACAGCCAAATAGTAGAATCTCCTTATCTCTCTCTGGATAGAATGTAAAAGACACACTTCCTAAAAAAAGAACATAGTTTTAAAAATAACTGCCTAAATAAAAGAAGTAAATAAAAATTATTAGAAACTAGTTTCCAACTAATTTCTGGCAACTTTTTCCAGTTTGTCTCATGACTGCTATGGTCAGCGCGTTGTTTGCAAAGGCTCAGGTATAGTGCAGTCCACGTGATTGCAATTCCTACTTATTAATCAGTGTCATTGGAGTTTTTAGTTTGAAGACAGTAAGAAATTTATAAATGATATAAAATGAATGTTTTATAGCATCCACTATTTGGCTCTTTATTGTTTGGAAATTCAAAACTCCTCCCTATTCTAACAAAGAAAACCTACAATCATGCACAGAACACACTGTCGTATACCTTGTAAGTCACTGTCCGAATTTGTTAAGGAATCAAGTAGATGATTAAATAGTTATGCCGTAAAATAACTTTATTCTTTTTGTTCCTTATACATTTTTAAAAGTCTATTTATTTATTTGTTTATTTGGTACAGGACCTCACTCTGCAGCTGAGCCTAGCAGTGATCCTCTTGCCTCAACCTCCCCGTCCTGGGACTGCAGGTACGCGCCACAACTTTTGGCCTTGGTGGCTGGCATGGCGCACCCACGCTGGAGCCAGCATGGCATGCAGTACCAGGGGTCATACCCAGGCCCTTGCGCTTGCTAGGCCAGGGCTTAGACCTCTGAGCAATCTCCCCAACCATAAATTTATTTATTTTTCTCATTATGAATTCATTGAATTGTTTTATTTCAAATGGTCATTTGTGAATTTGTACGATAAATCTACTAAAGCAAGAAGGACCTAAACAAAGTGACATGAATACTTTCTCATTAACTGCTACAAATTTTTTTGATGATATAGTATGGCCAAGAGTGCTGAGCATGTCATGGTGTTTTTTTGGAGTATATGTAGCTATACTCTGAATGTGTGATATTCCCTAGTCCTAGCCAGTAGCATTTTTAGATATACACAGCCCCAAAAGTGGAGTCCCATGAGGCAATGGACCAAGCAAATGTCTTGACCCAATATTTGAACTCCTCCATTCAGAAGGGACAACTAACTGAAAGAAAGCCTAGCCAAAGCAGCAGATTCATTTTTAGAAGTTGAACTGTACGTTAGCAGTGGACGTTTTTCAAGGTCCTCCTCAGACATCACTGGCAATGTAACTATTCTACTTACACTGGTTTCTCTGACCACACTTTAGGGTCTTAACTACCTTCTTCATCTAAACTTTGTACTTACTTGGAATTGGTTATCCCAGGTCTTACTCAGGCCCCTGATTAATATATCCTGTTATAGTCTAACTGACTCCATCTTGATCCCTCAGTCACTATTTTGTTCCCTCCTTGTTGTTTCGTTCTAACTTGTTCCAGTACTCCACCCTCAGAGCCCCGAGTTCCAGGAAAACTAGCTAATCAACCCCAAACTGCTGGTCCAACTGTTGTTAAACTTAGCTAATCGATCTCAAACCGCCTGTCCAACTGTTGTTTGTGCCAGAAGATACAAATTAGCTGCCCAAATAACCAAATAAAAGGCACTAACCAATTATTTTAAAAGTTACCCCAAAGTAACCAATGCGATCTGCTTCTGTACAAAGCTTGCCTCATTCCCCCTTCCCCTCCCTGGTTTGCGGTTTTGAAGCTTAAATACTGCTCCTTGAAATGGCCAGGTGTGCCTCTTTGCACTTCTGCATGGAGAACGCCGCAGGGTACCTGCTAAAATAAAGGGCTTCCTGATTTTTGGACTTGCCTCGTTGTCATTTGATTTTTGAGTTACAACATATCCCACCACAACTATGGCCTGTGCTCTGTGGTGGGTGTGCAAAGTATTCCATCTTGGCCTTAGTTTAGCAGCATTGTATGTTTTACCTCCATTCTTCCTGTCTACTGAGCAACTCAAGCTGCAGGCTTCTGCTTATCTCCAGTCATTCATTGTGTCATTCTTCCTCCATCACAACATTGCTTGTGTTCCTCTGGACCCAGTGCTAAGAATCCACATTCTGATAGCTCAGTGGATTAAAGCATTTATAAGCTGGAACAGGGGCCAGAGTTTCGATCCCCTAGCCTGCTTTCCCTTCCCTACTCCTGGAGCAGGCTGAGATGGCAATTGAGACTGGGTATGGTGGTTTGCAACTGTAATCCCAGCTCTTGGGAGGCTGTAAACAGGCAGATCACTATGAGTCTCATCTAGTAGTGAGACCCTGAACACCCTGTATACTCTTCCTGAAAAATACAGGAAAAAACAACAACAGAAAAGAATCCACATTTTGAGATGTTTCTAGTCCTAAATGTATAAAACATCTGGTTTGATACTTCACCTTTCACAAACTCATTTTACCACTGCATTTGAATTTGCTTGTCTTATCTCTAGTGTCACTAGTGTGTTTGATTATTGGAGAATAAAACATCTTGGAAATTTCAATGCAAACTGTCTTCCCCCAGTGCATGCATTCGTTTCTAGTCTTTGAGACATGTTGACGGTAGGGAGCTGTGTCATTTCACCTCTCCTCTTGAATAGATATGAGGTATCAGCTTCTTCTATATTTATTCTTTCAGTCATCAAAGAAGGAAAATAGACTTTTTCTTGTGGATTATAGACTATTTTATGCTATATAGAAGTCAAGAAATCCACATTTGACTTGATTAGAGAAAGCATTTCTTCTCTTTATAATAATAAAGAAGGATGTACAAAGGGATTAACAGCTACATTAGAGATCAGAGAAATGTTGCATTGCATTTAATACATATGATACAAGGAGAAAAGCTGATCTTGGGTGGGTGACCAATGATACAGGGAACCTCCATATGACATAAGGAAAAATGATCTCCCTACCTGACATGGATGAGTTCATGAAGTCTACTCTGGGTGTTCTTGTTCTTTGGGACCGCCATGGAAGGTTGTTCATGTTCTCTAAAATCAAAGAATGAATTTTAGGAACAAATGCAGCTTATGAGCAAAATATATTTATTGAGGGAAAAAAAGCTCCTGTCTGAAAGAGGAACAGGAGTGCGGGCCTGAGTAGGTAGCCCCCTGGGAAGCTGTCTCTTCCAGGAACTTTTATAGTATAAAACCATGTGGGCCTGAAGTGGAGAAAGTGAGAACTCTCTCATGGTGGGCAAGAGGTGGGAAAAAATATGCTCAACCAATGGGATTATAAGCAGTATTGCTCAGGTAAGATTGATTAAATGCAGGACCAAATGGGGAAGTGAGTGACGTAGCAAGTGAGCATCAGGTAGCATCCAGTAATAGCTGGATTAATGATTCTCCTGGCTCCCTCAGGGTGATGATTAATTTCAGATGCCAGTCTTTAGGGAGGTCAGCATTTGTTTGACCTTTGGTCTTTAGGTCTGGCCCACAGCAGGAGCATCTGTCCCTCCCACAATTGTAATGTATCTTGTCTTCTGTTTTATCTCCCTCTAGGGCCTGGCCCTCTCTGAGTGCCTATAATATTTCTAGCTAACTTGGCTGCCTGCAACACCTACATCCTATCAGAAGCCCATTTAGTTCTGACTTGAATATCTAAAGTTACATTGTTAGTTCTCATGATATGTTCAATAATCATCCATTCACTTAATTTTATTAGTTTATCATATAATCATTAGCTACTGTCTATGTACCAAGAACTTCTAGGTACTAGAAATGTAATTAAATTTTGATCCCTGCTGTCAAACAGCTCACAGTAAGCATAGTAGAGAGAAGCTTCATACCACTCCCTTTATGGGACTAGAATGGAATTTGAAACATCTGATAATAATGTTTCTGAGAAGTGAATTGTATTTCTTCAATAGAAGAATTGCTTTGAAAATGTAGGTTCAATGAATAAAATTAAAGTTTGAAAGTTTTAATGTGGAAACAAAATGAAGGTAACCAACTACCAATAAAACATATCATATTCCCATTCAAACATGATGGTAAGAGCTATGTTCCACTGATCAGTTGAAGTCTACTCTGGGTGTTCTTGTTCTTTGGGACCCCCATGAAAGGTTGTTCTCTGCCATGTGGCCTCTGCCTTGGAGCCAGCTGAGGATGGACTGAAACCTCCAGTATCTGTGCTAAATGAACTTTTCCTTCCTTCATTTTGGGTGCCAGGTGTTTGTCCCAGCAATGAGAGAAGAGTAACTGAGACAGACTTTGGTTACACAGGAGTAGGGTCATTGCTGAGGCTCAACCTGACCATGTGGATTATGAGTTTTTGGGAATGGCTTATGGGAAGAGATAGGACAGGTTCAGAGATGTTGCCCATTTGTGAAGAGCTGGAAGAGCTTCAGCTCTACTGTAGGGGAGATTTTGGTCAGAGCTCAGATCAGATGGCTGAAAGATAGCCTGACTGTAAAGACCAGGCTAGGGAGGTTTCTGCTGGGAAGAAGGACTATATTGGTTGTTGGATCATTTGTGTTTTGACTTGGCAGAAAAGTTGTCTGCATTTTGCTTGTGTCCAGAGATTTTTGCGTGAGGGTGAGATTAAGCATGGCACACTGATTAATCTTTCAAAAGAAATTTCAAAACAGCCAAATATTGGGGCAATGGCATGGCTGGTTTTGGGGGCCTTTAGTCAGGTTTATGACTAAAAGAACAACAAGCCCAGCAGGAGGATTTAAAATGTGAGTCTGTTATATAGAAATACCACATCTTTTTCAACCATTCCCCATGTGATGGGCATCTTGGTTGTTTCCAAGATTTTGCTATCACAAATTGTGCTGTTATAAACATAGATACACTTATATCACTATGATACAATATGTTCAGTTCCTTTGGGAAAATTCCCAGTAGGGAGATAGCTGACTTGAATGGGATTTCCAGTCCTACTCTTTTGAGGAGTCTCCACACTGACTTCCACAATGGTTGTACCAGTCTACATTCCCACCAGCAGTGGAGAAGTGTTCCCTTTTCCCCACAACCTCTCCAACATTTGTTGTTGGTTGATTTCCTTATGATAGCCATTCTTTCTGGAGTGAGATGGTATCTTAGTGTTGTTTTTATTTGCATTTCACAAATGGCTAGCGATGTGGAGCACTTTTTCATATATTTATTCGCTTCTTTAATTTTGTCCTCTGAGAAGTGTGTATTCATCTCAGATGCCCATTTCTGAATTGGGTCTTTAAATTTGAGGGCCCTGTTATATCTTAGTTCTTTATATATTCTAGATGACAGACCTTTGTCTTATGTTTAGTAGTTAGGATTTTTTCAGAATTTGTGGGTTGTCTTTTCACTCTGTTGACAATTTCTTTTGACATGCAGAAACTCCTCAAGAAGATTTGATCCCAGTTGTTGATTCTTTCAAGTGTTTCCCATGCGAATATATGTTTGTTCATGAACTCTTTACCTACCTCATGTCTTCAAGAGTTCCTCCTACTTTCTCTTCCAGGAGATTAAGTGTTTCTGTTTTAATGTTTAGATCTTTAATCCATTTTGACTTTAACTTAGTGCATGGTGGTAGAGCTGGATCAAGTTTTAGTTTTTGTCATGTAGAAAGCCAGGTTTTCCAGCACCACTTGTTAAAGAGGCTATCTTTCTTCCAGTGAGTATGTTTGGCACCTTTGTCAAGATCAGATGGCTGAGTTTGTTTATAGATGCTTCTGCAACTTCTAATCTATTCCATTAATCCTCAGGTCTATTTTGTTGCCAATACCATGTTGATTTTATCACAGTGGCTTTGTAGTGTAATTTCAAGTCAGGAATTGTGATGACTCCTGCCTTGTCTTTGTTGGCCAAGACTGCCTTCACTATTTTAGGTCATTTTTGGTTCCAAACAAATTTTAGGAATGATTTCTCTAGGTATTTCTATATAATGGAGTATCACTCAGCTATTAAGAATGATAAGCTTGAAGCATTTATATTGAAGTGGATGCCACTTGAAAATATAACTCATAAGTGAAATAAACCACACACACATGTGTAACTATTGTATAATCTCCCTAGGATAAAAAGTGAAAAGAAGAAATACAAATAGAAATGTACAACAACTGAAAACAATTGAGTCAGATAGGGCAAAGTGAATGGCATATGCTGCAGGGTACTAATCAGCTTTTCTTCTGGATGGTTAACAATCTAAGTTCACAGATAAAAATTGGAGAAATAGTAGAGCCACAAGGCCAGCCAACATTTTGGCCCTAGCCTTTCAAGGTTAGCGAAGACTCAGGGCATAGGAAAACCTGTTCTATAACATCATGAAACTCAGTTGTGCCCCAAATTTTCTGAACAATGAGATTATGGAGCCACAGAGGAAAGATATTGATGATATATAGTGTGCCTGGGGAGAGTCACATGGAGAGAAGACTTTCTCTTGGGCTCTCACAGAGAGCAAACTGGTCAAGCGTTGGCCGAGACTCATCCACTTGGATGACACAAAGGATCTACAAAATAAGGTACAGGATTACCAGATAAACCCTGAGGAGACTCCACTGACCTCATCAGAAACAAAAACTACATGTTTTTGTATATAAGTCTTGCTCTATCTAGGTCTTGATTATCCAACAGAAAAGTATAAAAATGAAGTATACAATGCGGGGCCGTAATCATAAGTTGAGCTGTAAATGGCTACACTCGAGAACTTGACAACTTCTTCAGATAAGTCACTGTTATTGTGGAATGCTGGACTGTGTTGGATTGTTGTTGAGTTCAGGCACCTAAATCAGTTGAATGACAATGGAGTGTCCATCTTTGACAGGTGTAGACAAAGGAAGGGTTATAGAAATTAAGAATCATGATGTGTGTGTATGGCAAGTACAGTTGGGATAGATAACGCTGTGCTTCTACATAATTCTATGAGAGGCAAGATTTGCTCTAATGGTGGTTGGACAGGATATTATGTTCTAGTGCTATGACAACCACTAGGAAAATAACAAGGTAGAAAGTATTAATTATTGAATCTTTGATGTAATTCAGGCATAAAAAATAAGATATGTAAACAGCTACACTCTCTTAACTTACTGATAAGATACATGTGCTATAATAATGTCTGTAAGTATAACATCATGTATGCACCTTGTACGATACCAAAACATTATGAAAACAGTTTGCAATGTATTAATTTATCAAATCCGTCCTGTTAAGTTGTCTTAAAACTGTCTCATTGACATTTGTACTTCAATAAGATAAATAAATAAAATAAAATATGAGTCTGGCCAGAAAGGAAGCTCCAATAAAACTGTGGATTGCGAAGATGGAGCGGAGAGGCTCTCCATTGGCAGGAAGGAACAAGGGAATGGAAAGGATGGCCTGACGGCATTATAGGAGGAGGCAGGTCTCCATGCTTTGCAGCCTCAAAACTGCAAAAGTCAGGACTTTTCTTCAGGGGAAAGCTGCAGAGCCCCACCTTCCAGAATGGTGGCAGCTACCGCATCATATTCCAGAATGGTTCAGGGTTGCTGAATTTGTTCCTAGGAATCAGGGTCAGAGTCTCAGTTATCCAGGCCCTCGACCCCTACAGCCAAAAGAGAAATAAGCCTGGCTACTGCCCCAGCTGGCAGCAGACCTTGGCATCAACCATGTGGCATGGTCTTTAGGTGCATTCAGAATGGTGGATTTCTGAGGTTAAGTAGCCTTTTACCTCGACTTCAGGAGGCCAGACAGGGTGCCCCTGAGAGGGCAGTGTGTGGATCTGTGAGTGAGACGCCTACTCGGTGGAAACCCCAAAGGTTTGGAAAAGACAGGAGAGTGGATCATCTAAGGGAAACTCCAAGGAGGGAGGAAAGCAGGCCTAAGGGGGAAGCCATGGGAGACACAACCATGAGTGTTATAAGGGAGGAGCCATATGGAGCCCACAATTTGTCACAGATTGCTTTAGACGTCCCACATGAAACTGCAGGACTTAATGTTTGCCCTGCTGGATTTTGGACTTGTGCTGGTCCCAGTGCTCGGTATCCTGCTGTGTGTACCTTTTGGAATGGTAATGCTTATCTTGTGCCTTTGAATGTTGCAAGTGTTTTAAGTGTTCATTTGTATGGGGACTCACAGTTGAGTTTGCCTTGGATCTTGGAAACTTGAGACTTGGACTTTTCAGCAATGCTGAAACTGTTGGGACTTTGGCAACCCTTAGAGATGGACTAGAATGGCTTTTGCATAAAGAGATGTACATGAGACTTTGGGGGGTCCTGGGGCAGGCTGTTATTGTTTGTGTCTGGGTGTACCCCCCCAAAGCCTCATGCAGTCTTGGGGTGGCTTCAGCTTCTATAGTTTGTGATTGATTATGGTGAGTGTGAATGCTGCTCCTGCTCTGGGGCAGGTAATTTGCATTTCAATGGAAGGAGGAGAGAAGTCAGCTGCTTGAGCGCTGCACCTCCTCCTTTTGTGTTCTTGCCCTTTGCTGCCACCTTGAAAGTTTGCTCTCTACCCTGTGCCAGGCTGCCTTGGAGCCAGCTGAGTATGCACTGAAACCTCCAGTAACTGTGAGCTAAATAAACCTTTCTTTCCTTCAAAGAAATAAATAAGAAAATAAAGCCTACTATGAAATAGAGGAACTTCTGTAAAATACTTAAACTTCTACCCTTGATAATTTGTTAATTCTTTGTGTTACATATGGTATTGGAAGGCATCACAAAGCTGACAATTAATATATCTGAAAAAGCAATAAAATAAAAATTTTTCCTTAGAAATGAAGATAAAACAGTAGAGCAACACAATGTGGTTATAGAAGTCAGAGAAATTACAATGACATGCTATAAAGACATTAACAAATAAGGATGCATGTCTTATATTGCTAATTTTTATTTTTGCATATTTTCGATCTTTTTAAGATGTTTTGGGGGCCTGGGATATAGCTAAGCTGCAGCATAAGTGCCTGCCTCGCAAGTGCAAGGTTCAAACTGCCCAGTACAGAAAAAAATGTCTCATTTCATTTAATTTACAAAGAATACATTTATAAATTTTTTCAGTGAAAAAAAATTAGGCTTTTGTTCATCAATTTCAGAGTAAGGGTACTTTGTGATTCATTCTTTCATCGTGCAGTTTCCAAAAGTTGAATGAATTGGAATTTAGGAAAAAACCTGAAAGCTTGGCTCCCACCGGTATAAATCGATGGTATTTCCTCTCCATGTGATCTGTAAAGAAAGGAAACATGTATGGATTCATTCTGATCACAGCCTGTGGGACGCTGACTGATGTTTGGAACTCTTGAGCCTGCTTTATTTCTTTTGTCTTGGGGCAAGATTTTTAGGTCTAGCTGTTTCTGATTCCCTGTTTCTTTTAGCTCTTAACTTCTTCAATTAAGCTACAGGAAGGAAGGGGGAGGAGTAGGGTGATGGGAATGGGAAGGGCGCGGGTGGGAAGGGGTTTGAGCTGAGGTTATGGACATGATTATGGGCTCCAACTGGTTTCTCAGCCTCTGTTCAGCAAGTACTCAAGAAGGACATTGTGCAGCTTTGGCAAAGTGCATACTGATGTCTTCGTGTGAATGGTACGCTTTGTAATACGCCCCAGTGGTCAGTGTAAGGTATCTGGGTTTCTAAAGGGACTTGTTTGATTTGAAGCCAGCGGAGGCATGGGAGTCAGTGGCAGTCGCCACTTCTTCTGTATAGATTTGGAAGAAGCTTGGTTCCCAGGATTCCGGAGTCTGAGTTGGTTCAGGGGGTTGCTTGCAAAACATTTCCTGAATGAATTCAAATGGCCTCTGTCAAAGGAATTGGGCCCTGTGGATCTTTTAACAGAAAATTGCACAGTTGCATCGTGACTTGGGTAGATTGATATATAAAGAAAGTGGAAAAAATCACGAGCACTTCTAAGAACAAGATTATTATACAGTCCTTTTGTTCCTGCAGTAGTGTCAGCTGACATCAGGTTTCTTATTATTTCTGAAGCTAAGAAGCCTCCAGAGAGGCTATGTGGAATAATCTGTAGAGCAAATAGATTCTCATCCTTCAAGGAAAGATTTCACAGAGAAATGTGAGGAAAGATGTACACCAAACTACTGCTACTAATTACCTTGAAAGGGGGGTTTGTGGGGACATACAGGGACTGCAGTGGCGGTGCTCCCAGGAGGATCTTAAGAATTTTTTATTTATATTTTCCTATTGCCTCAATACCAAAAAAAAAAAAAAAATTAAAAATAAAATAGCTTAAGTAGCATGCGGTTTCTCTCATGTGAGAAGCCCCCGATACAGATAAAAAACAAAGTTAAAGATAGATAATGTGAGGGGAGGAGATAGATCTTCCTCAAGTAGGGAAGGGACCAAGAGCTTCAGGGGTTCACTAAAGCTGATGGACAGAAAAACTGAGACTTGCCATGCACACATGCGAACAGCACGGAAGGGCTTTTAAGTGTTAGGCACCGCAAACACGTACAAATAAAAGATAAAAACTAAAAATTGTAAATAAATAGCAGGATTTTATTTTCTTCTAACACATTTAGTTTTATTATTGGATTGGGAGAAAGCTTTTTCAACAACAAAAACCACAGTGCAGTATTAAAATGTACAGGGACACAAGTCACAGTTCTAAAAAATGAGCTAATGGTTGACTCTATGAGTGGAGTTCTTGCTTTCCAAGGAGTTTTAGTGATTTATAATATTGAATTGTTGGATGTTACTGAAATTCTGAGCATGAGGAAAGGGATAGATAATGCTTGTCCCTTTCAGAAGGAGGGAAACTGCAAGAGGGAAAGATGCCTACTGAGAACAACTGAATAAATTCTAGAATAGTCAAATGATGCATTGAAAGAGATTTATTTTAGAAAGATTCTGCAATATGTTGTTTAATTAAGAAAGTACAAAAACGAGTAGATTGAAAATGTTAAATATATCCACAGGCATATATAGACACATGTATAACAAAAGGGCATTTTATCTGTATGTATGGATTATAATTTTCAATTGTTTTAATACTGTGAAATTAAATGGATAGGAATAGACAAAACACAAGTATAAACGTACACACATCTATGTATGTGTAGACACACACCACATATAATCTTAAGTTATAAAAGTCTTATGTCTGTAGCTTCAACATTCTCTCTCTGTCTGCCAGATTCATTTGCTCTTGTCCTATCTAGTATTTCCCAGGTAACCACTATCTGTCTTTTGCCTGACTCATTCTCTTGCTTTAAAAGATGATTTACTTTCTGTGTATTTTTTCTGGGCATCATATTGCTTGGTCTGGAAAAACTGAAGATCAGGTATAAATCTATTATCTTTAGATGAAAACACCCAGGAGAAGATAAAATAAACAGATTCCTTGGCTTTGGACATTTTTATAATTTCCAAGAGGTTTTTCAGTCTACAAGGCTCTAATTTAGTTCTGGGAAAGCCTACCAATCAGGATTGGCACTGAATACTCAACAGGAATGCTGTTAAAGGGTATAAACTATTTTGTTTTAAAGTTGTCATTGGAAACTTTGCTGGTCTGAGATTTACTCCGAGGCCATGGAGATGAAATAAGTGAAATTGGCTGCTTCAAGGTGATGGGGCAGTAACAGACCAAAAGCTTTATTAACATATTATCAGTGCAAACAAGACAAATGTATGCGACTCTATCAGCCTTCTGCAGGCCTACTGTCTCCTGGTGGGCGGGAGTAGATGCTCAGGCCCCAGGGCAGCTTCCACTGTGTGGCACTTTGTCAGTGGGCACTGGGTGTCATGTGCCCACTCATAGCTGACCTCACAGAATCTTCTGTACTTGAGGGTTCTTTCTTCCACATTTGTTTGTCTGCTGGGCTGAATCTCCTGTTTCTGGCTACTCAAGTCTTTTGTTGTGGCTTGCTTATTGTCGTTATGTTAGCACATATACTCAGGTATCTTCTTGAGAAAAGATAGGAGGAATACATCATATTGAAAAGACATTTCAGGTCTGAAAATGTCTTTCTTTTACTTACATTCATAATAATTTGTCTTGGTATAGAATTCCATTTTGGAAACAGTTGCCCTTTAGAATTCTGAAGTATTTTTCCAGTGCTATCTTGCTTTCTGGGGTTATTACTGAGAAGTCCAAAGCCATTTTGATTTTCCATACTACCTATGAATTTTTTTGTCACCAATGTTTTAAAATATCAAGATATGTTTCAGTATAAGTGTCTTTTGATTGACTGAGCTGGACATTCAGTGTATCATTTCAATCTGTCAATTTAGGTAAAATGACTTGATAGGCATTTCTCTCTCTCTCTCTCTCTCTCTCTCTCTCTCTCTCCCTATTAACTAGATAGAGCACCTCAGGAATTATTTCTATTAATTGTCTTATTTTCAGTTTTTAGGTCTCTTTTCCTCTTTTCTGGAAAAGTTTCCTTTTTAATCAGCACTTTTTGGACTCTGGATACTGTTTTTCTTAAGTGTTCACTTTCTGGTATCTTCTTACACTCAGGAGAAACACAAAAAATTATGTAAGAATTTCTTTTGTTCAAGATTTTCTTACATTTCATTCTTTAGCAAGCTTGTTTTTCACTTTGCAGGTTGGAGCTTTTCCTGCAATGGATGACCATCCTCGACCGTTCACTAGTGAGTGAGTTGTCCCCTTAACCTCCGTGTGTGCCTTATTATCATTATAATTCATCATAGAGTGGTTGGATTAACTGTTTATGGGGACAATCTATTGTAATGGTGTTCCTAGGTTTTTCCTTTTGGGCTGATTATGTTAGCTAAAAGATAATTATTACAATTAGAAATGAAAAAATTAAAGAAATTTAGAACTTTAAAGACATTTCAAAAAGAATTAGCAAAGAATACTAATATACAGATTGTGCTTTCAACTTTTTCCAGCTGAAGAGCTTCAGAGATAAAATTCACAAATTATTATTCTTATTATTATTAATTAATTTGTGTTTTTGTGAAAAGGTTTTACTATGCAGCTCAGGCTGGCCTGGATCTCACTTTGTAGCCCTGGCAGACTGGAACTCACAGTGATGCTTCTCACCCACCACAGCAATTCACAAATTAATTCTGAGCTAGAAGAAGGGAAATTATTTGACAACATGAATTATAGGATTTCATTAGTGATCAGTTTCCCAGCTTTCCTGCAACCCTTCTGACAGTAGCCCCCTGTCCTAGTTCTTTCCTGGTTCCTGAGGAGTTGAATGATACCAACTCCTGGGCTCACTGGATTCTGTGGTACAAATAAAATGGTTTCACAATTTTTTACTGTTCTAGCTTAGAATTTATCCTTTTTTCTGTTTACTGAGTCTTTACTATGCATCTGTCTCTTTTGAAGAATCCAGTGTTTTATTATTGTTGTCTCTTTTTTACTTTGTTCCTAAAAGTGTCCCTTTACTCTGGTTCCAGTGGAATATTAGAATAAAGCAAAATTCAATGGAACCGGCTGGCCAAATAGCTCAGTGGATTAGAAGTGCCTGCAAGCAGCTGCAGGGGTTGGGGGTTCAATCCCTGGGCCTCCCTAGCTGCCCTGCCCCTGTGGCACACTAATAAGGCAATTGAGCCCGGGTATGGTGGAGCGTGTCTGTAATCCCAGTAACTGGGAGGCTGTAAACTGGTGGATCACTATGAGTTTAGTGTAGTAGTGAGACCCTGAACACCCTGTAGACCCTTCCCTAAAATACATTCAAGAAAAAGAAAAGAAAGAAAAATTTGACATTCATAAATCAGAATGATTCCCCTTAAGTTTTTAATACACGTGTGGTTAATAATATATATTTATTGAATAATATAAAATTTCTAAAGCAATGTTTGACAAAAATATCAATATGAGTATAACGATCAAAAGGAACTAAATGGTTTTGTGAGTCCTCTGAATAGCTACACAAATAGTTGAGTAAAGTAGAAATTTCTCCAATTACTAATGGATTAGTTAAATTTATCTATAGTTGTGAGTGGCTTAGGTAGTCAATGTTTCTAAGAACAGGACGACTTACAAAATGAATGTTAAATATGTACCTTAAAGATATAGTTTGTTGTGGTTTATAGCCAGATGGACCTCCCAATCCTCATATAGTTTGGGCTTTTTAGAAGTAACTGGACCTAGAGCACGTGATCCTGGGAGTAAGGAGAGTGGCATGGGGTCAGCCCACTGATTATTGGCTCACCATAGTTTCTTTGTGCGGACAGTGGGCAGGCTCACTGGGTACGCGTGGCACCACCCAAGAGGCTTCTGACCAGAGAAGGATAAAAGGGCCAGGGAGGCTCACTGCTGCTTCCTATTGTGCAGCAAATGCCTCTTTCTCCGCCCTGCCATGGGCTGTTTATCCCCTGTGATGCCCCTCTGGCATCCCTGTCTCAGAGCCAGCCAAGTGCGGGCTGAAGCCCCCAGAAACTGTGAGATTAAATGAACCTTTCTTTTTTTAATTTGTAGGTATTGCATGTTAGCAACAAGAAAGTAACGGAGACACAGTTATATGCTACACAAGTATGTTTGGTCAGTGAAGACCTGCCTGTGCAGTGGTGGTCCCAGAAGAATATATCACCTACCAATATTGCAGCCATTCCTGTTTATCAAGCTCTATGATGTTTGTACAATGATAAAATCACCAAATGACATATTGTTCAGAATGTGTCTCTGTCAACAAGCAATATATATTGAAGAGAACAAGAATTCTTGTGAAATTTATTTTGGGTAAAAAGGTAGACTTGTACATCAAGCCTAGAGGAAACTAAACAAATGCAAGAACAGAAAACCCCTCTGTAGTTCTTGCATCTTACAAGATGAGCTTAGATGCCATTTATTTTAGGAGTTAATATGACATGGGCTTAAGTGGGCTCATTTATTGTGCTGTGAAGATTAGTGCCCACCTTGGAATTAGCCTCTGTCCTAATGGATTAAGAAATGTACCTCAACAGCACTGACCTTTGTAGAATCATAAAACATTGATTAAGAAGATTGTTTGGTAATTAAGGGACAGAGTTGAGGAGGATTAAATCAGCTTGTTGGCATTTTTAAATTGAAAATATAAAATTGATAACAGTGAAATTTGTAACATGACCAAAGTTTTCTTTTTTGATTTTACTTTTTAATTTAGAGCCAATGTAAATATTCCACAGCATATTCTTCTATGCTATTGATTATGGCCATTTTGTTTTTTCCAGCTTGGGGCTAGTATTAAATTATTTATTTCAACCTTCTAACACATGTATTTTGGTAAATAATTGTATTCACTTTGTTAGTTCTATACTTAATAGTAAAAATGTTTGACAATGATCAGAATATTTTTGGCTTTGATGAGTGTTATTAAAGAGTTTTTGAAAGTAGTTGTACCAACCAGTGGTTTTTTTTTTTTTTTTTTTTTTTTTTTTTTTTTTTTTTTTTTTTTTTCTTTCTTTCTTTTAATTTTTTCTGTATTTAGGTCTACAGGATCTACGGGGTTTCACTATGTAGATAGGACTCGTAGTGATTCTCCTACTTTCAGCCTCCCGAGTGCTGGGATTATGGGTGCACGCCACCACGCCCAGTCTTAATCATCATCTCAGTGCATCCCAAGGCGGGGCCGGCACTGCAGCTGCCGGACTCTGCCTAAGCAGGTGCTTTAGTCCGCTGAGCTATCAGGCCATCCCTGCCAGTGGATTTTTTGATCAGTGAAAAAGTTCCTTCCTGATGACTCTCTCTGTACATAGTCAACTAATCATTTTTTTAAAAAAATATTTATTTGATATAGGGTACATAGGTCAGACTCATGCAGTAGTGGGGACTGAACAAGGGTCCTTGCGCTTGCCAAGTAGGCACTTAGACTGCTGAGCTATCTTCCCATCCCATCAGCTAATTATTTAAAGTGGTATTTAATTACAGGGTTTACCTGGCAGAGCATCAATTTAGTAGGTTCTTATTTAAACGATCATAGCAACCAACTCACTTTCCTTAATCCTATTATTATTAAGGATTTATGTGTTCAAGTTATTTCCTCATTCTGCTAATTTTAGAAAGCACAACTGCTAGAAGTTATCATCTGAAAACATCTTTGACTGGAATATGAAATAAAAATTGTTTAAATTCTAGTCTGTAAACTAACTGGGAATCTTCTGGTCATTACACTTCATGCTGCTTCTAAAAGAACATTCTCTGCTATTAGCTATTCTGTAAGTTCCCAGAAGAGAAAGGAAATAAAGAAACTTCCATAGAGAGATGGAATTTTATTTTCAAAGTGAAGCATAATTAAGATTAAAATTTGAAGTATATCTAATTTATTCTGGAAGGCCAAGGAAATTTGGATAAGTATGAGAAAGTTTGGAAAATTAGACTTGTAATACATGCCAATTAAATTTAAAGAAGGAGAAGATGACTTACTTGAAATTTAGAGATACTTAAAAAAGACGTGCTTGCATTGAGATTGTCTTGTTGTGATATGTACAAGGGCAGAAGGGAGAGGCCAGTTCAGGATAAATAAGCTTGAAATGCTCACTTCAGAAGCTCTTCCTTTTCCTCTACAAATGGGTGTTCGTTTGACATGTCCCGGCAGAGCCCAGCTATTAAGTGTAAATGTGTGTACTTCATTAAATTTCATCAGTAGCTACTCCACATATGTCACAGGCAAGTTAAGTAAGCAGGAGACAGGCTTCTGTGTACTTTTGCCTTTCAGACCCAGGGTGACCTGTGAGTCATAGGACTCAGCATGGTAAGCTTTTAGTTCACAGATCTTAATTTATTACCAAAATTTTCAAACATTCAAAAATTAACAATGATAATATAATGATTCCAATGAACCCGTCACTTACCTTAGGCAATTATCTTGATTGGTGCAAATTATTTTAAACACATACCACTCTTCTTCTAAGCCAATTATGGTGAAGCCAAGCCTGGGTGACATATGATTTAATTTTGAAATGTTTTAGGCTTTCTACAAAAGATAGCCCTTTTTTAAAAAAAAAAAGATATTTATATTATTATTATCACTTCTACACAAATTTTCCTTGATTTTTGATTAATGTTTTTTTATAGCATTGATCAGGCAATGTTTGAGCATGATGACTCAAATAGTTTGGCCTCTTGCATTCAAATTTCCATTACATTTCATCACAAATGTATATGATACATCTTGTTCAAACTTACTTATATTCCTCAATTTCTTTTTTTTTTCAGCCCACCCTGGGGTTGTGGCTGGCCTGCTATTGAACCGCGATCCCTGTATGCTTGCCTAAGCTTGCTTAACCAGGTGCCTTAGACCACTGAGCTATCTCTCCAGCCCCAAACTTACTTATTTCCTGACACATTTATTTTCAATAATTGCTTCCTTTACTTCTTACTATGCTAGTATTCCTCTTATTTATCTCAACTTTTCTTTCTCCATTGAATGGCTTTATGCAATGAAATAGATATGGTTTCTTTTCTATTGTGAATTGTCTTAATTGAAGAATGCTATCCTCTAGCTACAAATAATCAGTGTGTTGATTACAGCAAATCAATACTGATTACAAAAGACACTATTTTATTCAGCAAGTTGAAGTCTTTCTGCCATAATATCAGTAATTCTGTAGCTAAAGTGGAATCTCTGTGCTTCAAATGAATGCCTTTGGGCCTACATTACATTTTTCAATCCCAAAGATAGTCCAGTGGTACCATGAGAGAATTATGTTATTATTAATAAGTCACAGAGCTTTTAGTGCTTTGAAAACTGAGAGCAAGCTGCAGATCCAGTTCTGTCCCTGCTAAAAGTCAGTTAGCGGTGGTTAAAGTGTAGTCAATGCAAACCAGTATAATTGTACTCTTGCTCTTCCGGGATGGTCTTATCTATAGAAAAATAGTAATCTGTGACATCCAGCCTTACAAAAAACTAGCTGAGCATTTAGGTACATAGACTACTGACTAGGGTATTGAGAAATTTTTGTGAAAAATAAAAGATACAGAGTTTTATTACAAGAAGGAAGCTTATTCTTTCTCCTCTACATCAAGAAAAGACTATTGTCCTATTAATGAATAGTAACTAAAAATATATATATTGTATTATGGAGATATGCAATACCAAATTTGAAAGCCATAGGGAATTTTCAAGTTATACTAAATGTTTTGAAGACATGAATACATTTGAGAGCACACTGAACATATGTGTTCCGGAGCCTTCCAATGTCCAATGGACATATATTGCTTTCTTCATACTACTTCCTCATATACTGGTTGCATCAGTCAGAAGAGGTGATGTTGTACTGTAATAATAAGCCATGCATCATTGCAGGGTACTTCTCACAGAAGACCTGTTGTGGATCATGCAGTCTCTCTGCTTCTGAAGGCAGCTGTCATTTAAGTGTTGGTACAGTTTGTTTTGATACATTTCTTATTTCTTTGAATATTGCTAAAACGCTATATTTTATTCTCATGGCTTTGATGAAGGCACACAAAAGGGAGTGTTTTGTCCATTTTTGTTCTTTTTTTTTCTTATGAGATCTCCATATCAACATGGACTTCCACGAACACTTTGGCTGTAGAAAAGAAAGCCTGAAAATGGTGCTTCCGCCCCTGAATGTTTCCACAGGAGCAAGGCTTGTGGGCATCCACTCACATTTCATCAGCTCCAGTAGGCCACACTGTTATAGTCAGGCTAAAGAGGCCAAATAAATGATAAATAGAGTGAAAGAATTGGAAATCTTAGGGCTCTCCCTGATGACAAACAACAATTCTATTCTGACTTACTTCTTTGACTGTATTTTCTATCTACTACTTTGATGAGACAAAACCAAGGTACCACTTCATGTCTTTTTCTTCCTAACTAGAAATAGCTTTTCCCAAATGTCGTGAATTACCATAGATACTCAGATGATGTTAGATCAGTGTTTCTAAAGCTTTCCTGCACATACAAATCAGCTAAGATCTTGTTAGAGTGCAGATGCTGGTTCAGTAGCTCTGAGATGGGCCAAGATTCTCTGTGTTAAAGAGCTCCCAGGATGCCTTTGGTCTGTGAAGCACACTTTGTATAGAAATGTTCAGTGTATTGTTTTAGAGAATGTGGGGCATCGCGGTTTTAGTTTGATTACAACTGAAATTTAGTTTTTGTTTTTTTTTCCTTTTTGTCTTTCCCTTAATTTGAATGAGGGGCAGTGTGACAGTGTTGCCGGGTGGTAGTTGTCAAACATGTGGGAAAACTGTCAGGGCAATGCAAAGCATGCTTCTTAAAGCTAATTGGCTTTGTGTTCATTCATATTAAAATAGAACTGCTAGGAAAGAAGGGACCTTAATTGAGCACTTAAAGCCTCCCACTAACAGCCACCTTCTCATTATGGTGGGGACTACACAGCAGGACACTGGAGGAAAGAGGAGATACAGTAAACAGCTCTATGCTCTTTTCCTCTTAAGAGCCCTTCCTGAGATCAAATGTAATTTGTGCTAAGCAGACAGCGACTGACAAGATTTACCTCAGCAAGCAGCTCAGAGACTGGCAGTCAGAACATTTGTCATCATGCTTCGTATTGTCTAATTATTAATAGAACATTTATTTTTTTCTGCTTATCCTTAACTAATTAAGATTTTTGCATATTTGCATCTTAGCATGGAGGATTCCAGATAAGTTACTCTTGCTTCCAAAATGCAGTTAGACTTCAGAGTCTGAGGACCAGTGCCGAGGTGTAGGTGGGTGCCAAAGAGGTGACACTGAGCATGCTCCTAGTGCTTCTCCTTTCACCCTGAGGCGGTATTTTCCCTTTGCTCATTTGTAATCCTGGCTCAGGTGGTAGAATGGGTGTATTGCTATAAATTAACAGCCGTATCTCATACTTCTTTCTCCATAGTTGTAATTCAAAGCACTGTCACAGGAATAGCAAAGCTATATATTCTTCTTTATAGTAACTGTCATAAAAAAAATCCCAATTACTTTAAATTACCACAAAATGATTTCAAAATCAACCCCAGGTCTGCTGCCCTTGATTTTCTTGGGATTTGTTCAAAGGGCAGGAGATAGAGCAGTATGTTTCAGGGCATATTATATAGCAGTTACATTTTTCATGATCAAGGAACTTTTAGTTTACAGCTTCTTTCCTTTGAACTAATTCAATGAAGGAGACAATAATTCTAGGTTCCTTCCCTATTAGGCTGACACTCAATTTTTCGAGGTTGGGCATATTTCACTTCTCTTTTATCATTAAAATCTTTGAAATCATAAATTAAAATTCTAGCAAATGCTTGGTTTTATGCAATAAACTGGCACTCATTTGTAGTCAGGGAACCAACAGTTCTTGAATCCTGTCTTGGCAAAGCCCCTCCCGCAAGAGCCCCTGATAAAGACAGATGTACAGCTCACAGTGACAAAGGCAAGGAGAATGTTCCTTTAGTTCTCAGGATTCTGCTGCCCAAGGTTGTAAGCAGAGGCTTATGCTAAGAGTTGAGGATGCCATACCTCATACCGTAATTTTGCCATCAAGAGGTTGGCATAGGGGAAGCAAACAAAGAAATGGAAACTTACGCGCTTATGGTATGCTATGTGACATCTGATTTATATATACATTGTGCAATGTTTAAATCATGTTATTTATCTCCTCAAATATTTACCATTTTTATTTTTTAGTATTTTTTTTTGCATTACATACTGATTATATTCCTTTTCTTTATGATAAAATCTTTCTAAATATTTTCCTTAAATACTTGAAGCTGGGCTGGCAAGATAGTTCAGTGGACTAACATGCCTGCTTAGCAAGTTTAGGCAAGTGAAGGGATTGCAGTTCAATCTCAGGTACCACATGCCACAGCAGCCCCACCCCTAGGTGGGCTGATCCCACCACAGAGTCTGGGGGTAGTGGAGCATTGTAATCTCAGCACTGGGGAGGCTGAAAACAGGAGGATCACTGTTGAGTCCAAGCTGTGTAGTGAGACTGTGAAGCAGCCAAATACATTAAAATGAATAAATAAATAAATCTTTGAACTTTTCAGCACATTATTTTTATCTCTAGTTACTGTACATTGAAATAGCTCAGCAGAACTCCTTTCTCTTATCGTACTGTGATTTGTACTCATTTATCAACCTTTTCTAATCTTTCTGCCAGTCTCTGGTAACCATTATTCTACTTAGAATTTATTTTTTATTTTAAACAGAAAAAAGTTACAAAATTTCAAAATAAGATGATAGGAAATTAACAATGGTTATTATATTGCATATTGCTATCTTCAAAAAAGTTAATCAGACAGATACAGGGATTCAAAATTGACCAAATAGTATAATCACTATTTCTTTCAATGAATGGATAGAAATTAGAGTACATTTCTTTAGCTATCTTGTCCAACATTCATCTATGATAAAAATCCTACAGAAAATCAGAATAGATGGTCTTTACTTCTACCTGATAAAAGCTGTCTATAGCAATCCAGCACAGAACATCATACTAGATAGCCAAAACTGGAAGCTTTCACTCTAAAATCAAGAACAAGACAAGGATGCCCACTGTCAGCACTTGTGTCCAACATAGTTCTGGAAACATTAGCCAGAACAATTAGATCAGAGAGAGAAATAAAAGGAATAAGGATAAGAAAGAAAGAAATGAAATTATTATTTGTAGATAACATGGTACTTTAACTTAAAGACCCCAAAGACTTCATCAATAACTTCTAGATTTAAAACCAAATTCAGTAGCACAGCTGGATACAAAATCAACACTCAAAACCCAATTGCAGTCGGTTTTCCATAGGACAGGCAATGTCAGAAGTTGTTGACTTGAGCCTTTTGAAAACCCACTACTATTATGGACTATTGGACTATATTGGAATATTTCGCTGAATCACACATCTGCAATATTTCCATGAAAATAGAATACCCTTCTCTGACAAAACTAAAGGAAAAAAGGGGATACAAGTGAAGGAATACTTTGTGTCTATATTTTCAAGATAGTTAAAATAAATATACCGCTACTTTCTCTTAATTCAATGAATAGAAAGATTTGTTCTAAGTGTTTGTGGACAGGATATCATGTCTGCATCTTGTACTATGAATAACTACTATGAAAAGAACAATATATAATGTATTCATTATTGAAACTGTCCTACTAATCAGTTTTGAAACTGTCTCATTGCTATTTGTTTCTCAATAAAATTATTAAAAAACTCCAAAAATATAAAACCCAATAGCATGCTTATACACAAATAATAAGTTCACTGAGAGAGAAATTAGGGAAACAACACCCTTAACAATAGTATCTAAAAAACAAAATTCTTAGGAATCAGTCTAACTAAGGGAGTACAAGGTCCATACATTGATAATTATAGTACTGTGAAAAAATAGGTCAAAGAGAATTTCAGGAAATGGAAAGATGTTCCTTGCTTATGCATAGGAAGAATGTACTTGAAATACTTATGAGAATGACTTTGTAGATTCTTCATGTAAGAATGACCCTGATCCATCTGTGCCTGGCTTATTTCACATAATATGTTGGTTTCCAGGGCCATCCAGGCTATTGTTGACACAATTCATTCACTTCTATGGCTAAGTAGTAAGAGTAGTGTATGTAGACATATTCTTTCTCTCCTTTCTTTTCCTCTCTCTTTCTTTGGGCTGGTACAGCATGTGGTGCCAGGGATTGAATCCCAGTCCCTGTGCTTGCCTAAGCAGGTGCTTAGTCCACTGAGCTATCTTGCTAGCTCTGGACCATACTTTTTTTTAATCCAGTCATCAGTTACTGGTCACAGTTTTTTTAGTGTTGCAATGAACACGAGAGTCCAGATATCTCTTTGACGTGCTGACTTCACTTCCTTGGGGTAAAACATGACAGTGGGACTGTGGGGTCACATGGCAGTGCTGCTCTTCAGTCTCTGGAGACCCTCTGTGCTGCTTTCCACCATGGGCCCTCAGTGTATGCTGCTCATCAGTGCGCGAGCGTATCTCGCTGTCCACTGTGTGCCCACATCTGTTATCCTCTGTCCTTCTCCGGGAGTGAGCTGACTCTCACTCACTGTGCTCACCACCAGTATTTCCCTTATAGCAATGATAAACACTTTGTGTAGCAATTGAATAACAAGTATATTTTTGAAATATATTTTATTAAAAACAAGGATAGCTGATGTGGCTTAAAGAACATTGGATTAAATGAATTTATTGAAAAATCTTATATCCTCAACTCTAAATTGTTTTACAGCCTTCTGAACTTAGAGTACAGGTGGCTGTCTCTATTCTTGGTGTCTCTTCTGTAAATTCAACCGAAAACAACTTGAAATTCTTTAAAATATTCTGTCTATGGAGAATGTGTATGAAATTTTCACTTTTAAATATTTGGTAATGAATACAGTCTGAGTTGAGGAAATATGAAACAGTGAATGTTTAATGTCTTTAAAAGTGTGATAAAATATTCTGAATGCTGTTGCCAAATATTAGCCAATGGGGCACAGGCTTGTGAAATGTTATGCCATGTCTTCATTCACTGTATTTTCCTGATCTGGCACCATGTGATTTGTGGCTTTTCCCTAAAGACACAATGACCATGGACATTAAATATGTTGAATCAATTCGGGACACTGACTGACAGTGCAACTAAAGATACATACAAGAGGTAAATGACTTCCATCACTGCTCTAGATAGTGACAAGAATGATGGAATAAGTGCATTCAAACTCAAGGGGTGTTCTTAGGAGGATTAATGGCAATGTGCCTTTTGCTATAATAAGCTTTGAAAAAAAACTTAGATTTTCACTATATTTTTTGATTACGCTGTGTATAACAGCCATGTACATAGCATTTGCATTATGTTAGACCTTCTAAGTATTTGAGATATGATTTTAAAATATATGGAGGGCTGTGATATGTTATATGTAATTACTATATAAGAGACTTACCTAATTATATTTTATATAAGGGACTTACTTAAGTGGGGCTCAGAACAAATTCCCCACAGATACAGAAGGAAGTCTATCTACACGCATTATTCATAAGTGTAATTTTTGTGAATTGTTCACTTGTTACACAGTGGAAGTTTGTGTTCCTCTTCCAAATTCATATGTGAACTTATTATACAATATGATAGTATGTGGCTTTTTAAAAAAGAACTGATTATTGTTAAATGAGGTCAGAAGAATGGAACCCTGATCTAAGAGAATTAGTGTACTTGTAAACTGAGACATCAGAGAGTTTTAACTATCAGTACCAGAGAGCAGTTTTCTCCCTGAGTAGAGAAGTCACATGACCATGCAGAGAGGGTGGCCCCATTCATTACACCAGAAAAGGTCACACCTCAGAAAGAAACTTTTCCTAACAGCATCTTAGATGTCCTAGTTTCCGTAATTGTGAGAAATAGCTTTCAAGGCTTAAGCCATGTAGTTGAGGGCCATTTGTTATGGTAGCCTGATTTGACTAATATGTTACTTTTAACTCTCCATTCATAAAAACATGGAAATTATCTAAGTTTAAGTTTAAATTTTTTCTTAAAGTTTATTTTATTTTATTAAATAAAATAGTTTGCCTTGAGTGAGTCCTTCCACCACATCTCAGAACGCTTTCCTACCCACTCTCTTGCTCTCTCTTGAGGCCTCCACCCCTCCCATGAAGCCCTAGCTCAGGCATGGCTAGTGTGTTGAAGAGCTTCTGCGCTCCCTGGTCCCCCTGGGCCAGGGTGCAACAGAGGGGCACCCCAGGTTCACTTTCAAGGTCTGCATAAGGAAGGAGTTTAGCAAAAGAGCGATACCCAAGCCAGGTATAACTGGATAATCTCAAACTTAATAGATCTGCACCTGAATTTCATTAGGTGCAAGGTTATAACTGCACCAAAGCTTTACATCAAAGGTCAGAGGTCAGTGCTACATGAAATGACAAAGACAAGGAGCAAAGTGCAATCTCAGGCCTCGAGCCCATCAAGAACAAGTGCAGAGGACATTAGTTCAGCTAAAATGTATGAATTCATAAAGTCAGAAGTAAAGAAACAGGAGCAGAAAGCTGTAGAAGAACTCAGAGCAGAATTAATTTCTGGAACAAAAAAATCTCTGAATTCATAGCATCTGAAGTAAGAATCAAATATAGAAACATATGGAAGAAACCCAATGCCCACCCAGAACAAATACAGAGGACACTAGCTCAGCTGAAATCTATGAATTAATACCATCAGAAGTAAATAAGCAACAGCAGAAAGGTGTAGAGGAACTAAGAGCAGAATTTATTTCTGAAGTAAAAGAAGAAATCTCTAAATTCATAGCATTGGAAGTAATGAATAAAACACAGAAACATATGGAGGAAACCCAGCCTGAAAAAATCTGCACCGAAAGAACTAATAGCTACTTCTAAAGAAGATATTGATAAAAAATAGAGGAGATTAGAAAAGCCACAGATTCCTTGAATGAATAATACAGGAAAGAAATAGATCGCAGGAAACAGAGTCAAAGACATATAGAGGAATTAAAATCTCAAATGCAAGCCTACAAAACCATTTGAGTGAAAGTGAAGATAGAGTTTCAGATCTTGAAGACACCGGTGCAGCTAGTGAAAAGGTAAGAAAAAAATCTATTAAAAACAACTAGATGCAGGAAAAAATAATTCAACACCTGCAAGACAATGCAAAGATGAACAACGTGAGACTAATAGGCATCAATGAGAAAGAAGGAGGCAATAAAAATGATATATAAAGAATATGGGCAGCAGTAATAGCAGAAAACTTCCCAAATATAAGGAAAAAATCTGACATTCAGGTAACTGAAGCATACAGAATGCCAAATAACTTCAATCCTATTAAAACACACCAAGACATATAATCCAGCAAGATTCCAGAAATCCAGCACAAGAATAATATACTAAAAGCCGCTAGAGAAAAGAAGCACAGCACATTCAAAGGAAAACCCATGATAATTACAGCTGATCTCTCTTCAGAAACCATGAAGGCAAGAAGAGCATGGAGCAGAGTACTACAAGTCCTCCATGAAAACAAATTCCAGCCCAGACCACTATACTCTGCCAAACTCTCTCTCAAGTTTGATGGAGAATTGACATGCTATCATGACAAAGAACAACTAAAGAATTTCATGATGACAAAGCCAACACTACACAGTCTAGTAAAACATGTTCTAGAGTGTGATCAAAATTATCAGAATTCCACAAATGAGAGCAGAAGAAATCCATTACATAGGGCAAACAGTGAAAAGCAGGAGAAAAAGGAGTAAGCAACAGGAGGTAAGCAACATGTTGATCGTAAATCATTACATCGCAATTGCAACATCAATGTAAATGGAGTCAATGCACCAATTAAAAGACTGGCATAGTGGATTAGGAAACAAAATCTAACAATATGATGCATGCAAGAAACACACTTAATTCAAAAGGATATTCATAGGCTGAATCTCAAAGGATGGAACACAATACTACATGTCCCAGCACCTCAGAAAAAGGCAGGGGTACCAATCCTGTTCTCAGACAGTCTTAACTTCAAACCAAGAATGATCTAATGAAATAAAGAAGGCCAATATGTACTTATTAGGGGACTAATCCAAGAGGAACTTGTGACACTCATCAATATATATGCACCAAACACCAGAGCACCCAACTATGTAAGACAAATCTTAACAGAAAATCTAATATCCAATACCATAATCTTAACAGGTAGCCTTAACACCACCTTATCACAAAAAGATAGGTGAAACATACATAAATCTTAGCAAAGAAGTAGCAGAACTGAACAAGAGCTTGGAACAAATGGACTTAGTGGACATATACACAATCTTCCACTGAATGACGGCTGAATATACACTTTTTTTCAGCTGAAAATGGGCCATTTTCTGAAATAGACCACATACTGGTCCATAGGTCATGCTTAAGTGTATGCAAGAAAACAGGGATTATCCCATGCATATTATCTGACCACAGTGCAATGAAACTGGAAATAAATGATAAAAGAAAGCAGAAAACCCCCCTAAATACATGGAAATTAAACAAAATCTTGCTCAGTAATCAATGGGTCACAGATGAAATTAAACAAGAAATTCAACAATATCTACAATTCAATGAAAATTCAACCACAACTTATCCTAATTGATGAGATACAATGAAAGAAGTTCTCAGAGGGAAATTCATAGCTGTGAACTTACACATTAGGAATACAGAATGGGAACAAATAAACACCCTAATGGTGCACCTCTAACATCTAGAAAAGGAAGAGCAAACCATACCCAGAGCCAAAAGACAGGAAGAAATCATAAAGAGTAGTGTAGAAATTAATTCAATTGAGTCGAAGAAAACAGTTGATAAAATTGCTTCTTTGAAAGACTAAATAACTTTGATAAGCCCCCAGTTAACCTCATCAAAGAGAGGAAAGAAAAATTCAAATGCAAACAATAAGGAATGAAAAGGGTGTCTTCTAAATATGTACTTCCTGTTATGACATACGAATTATTACTATATTGTCTCTCAAGCAAAATTTTCTTTGCTGTTTCTTAAGTGGGTAATAAATGAAAAAAAAAGACAGAAAAAAATGTCACAGGACTGTCCTGCTGCAGTGCTGTATATGTTTAAAATTCTAAATTTCTGTGTAAAAATATGTAATTGTTTATTCATATTCTTTAAATATTTTTCATTTTTTAAATTTTTATCTCCATATCTGTAGGGACTTAAAGTTTAAAATATCATTAGTTGATAGAAAATACCTATTCCATATTATGCCTAAGATGTTTGATGTTCAGACAGGTAATGAAGTTACACCCAGCTGCATATGTTATAGGGTAATAATAACCTGTTCTTCTGGAGGGTTAACAACCTAAGTTTGCAGACCAAAAATTAGAGAAATAGATGAGCTGCAAGGACAGCCAACATTTTTACCTTAGCCTTTCAGGGTCATTGAATACCCAAGATAGAAGAACCTGTACTGTAATATCCTATAACTCAGTTGTGTCCCAAATTTTCTGATCAAGGAGATTATGGGGCCACAGAGGAAAGATTGATGATGTAGAGTGTGCATCAGGAGAACAACATGGAGAGAAAACTTTCTCTCTGGCTTTCACAGAGAGCAAATTGCTCAAGCAACAGCCGTGACTCATCCATATGGCTGACAATGACAAAGGAACTGCAAACTGTGGTACAGGGTTACAGGATAAATCCTGAGGGGAATTGACTGACTTTATCTGTTACAAAAGATACATATCATGTTATATGGGTCTTGCTTTATCTTTATCTTAACTATCCAGGCAAAAAGTATATGAGGTATATAAAGTAAAGCCATATTAATATGCTGAGCTGTGAAAGACTCAAGTCAACCACTTCTGCAGATAACCTACTACTACTGTGGACTGCTGGCTGGACTGTGTTGGATTGTTTTACTGAATTCACACACCTATATATTTAGATGCTAATAGAATACACATCTCTGACAAGACTAAACAAAAAAACTGAATTAAAAAGTAAAGTCCATTCTGTATCAATATATACAGTATAGTTAGGATAGATATATATAGCTACTTTTGCTTAAATCAATAAGAAGAAAGATTTGTACTAATAGTGTTTGGACAGGACACCCTCTCCACTTCATGTACTATGGATAACCACTAAGAAGATAACAACACACAAGGCATTAATTATTGAAACTGTCCTATTAATCAGCTTTGAAACTGTGTTATTGCTATTTGTCAATAGAATTAAAAAAAAAAAACAGTTTATTTACTTTTATCCTGAACGTTACTTTAGAAAACCTCAAAAGATTTTCATAGACACTGAAATTTCTAATTTGATACAAGTTTTTCCAGGAAGGACTGTTCTTCACTAGTTTCAAGAGGCTTGGACACCTCGTGTATTATCACATTTTCAGAACCCGAGTGTGTTAAACGTTGTTCGAGAGTGTATTTCTATCTTGACATAACTCAAAAATCATTACATTTTCTCATTTCTTTTCTTTGCTTCAGAGTGAGGCTTTTCTTCCAAGCTCACTGCTTCTCTCTGGTTTATGTCCCAGTCTTTTTGCCCCACCATCATTCCTCTGTAGCTACCAAACTACATTTCTTTTCTACTTGCTTGTGCACCATGTCTCTACTACCTCACCTTCACACTCACTAAATACTCATACAAATCTGAATTTTTTTTTTTTTGTATTGTTAAACCTGCAGGATATTTTGGGGTCTTGTCACGTATTTCATGTGACACTGCACCTCTTTCAGATGGCGTCTTAGTGTGCTGGCCACAGGGGAAACCTCTGCTGCTAGTGCCCCAACGTCTCCGTGTGTGCTTTTCCTCTGCATTCACCTCCATTGCTGTTTTCATAAATCTTTTCTAAGCTTGGTGCAGGATCTGTTATTCTGTGGTCTTTCCTTAGGCAACAGCACTTATGCTTAAATCTTTAATGGCTTCCATAAATAAGCGAGCCACAAATTTACATCTATAGGTGAGATGGCCTCCTGGCTCCACAGAATCCGCATTCTCAACATTCTTTCATGACTTATGCACACTTCAAAATAAAAAGGTAAACCTGACACTTGCAAGCTTTTACTCCGACCTGGTTTTCCTTGTTGGGGGTACGCTCACCGCTGGCATCATCATTCATCTGAGATACGCCGTCTAGAGTCTCAGGAATAATTCTTGACACCTCATTTCCCTCATCCTCATATTTTCTATTCCAAATTTATTCCACAAATATGTAAGTGCTGTTATGTACCTGACATCACTCATGCTGCCAGTTATACTTGATTAAAATAAGTCTATATCCCATCCATTACTCAGTCCTGTCAATTTTACTTCCTATATATAATCCACTCCATTTGTGTCATCCATTCTAGTCCAAGCTATCATCATCTCACACACTGCTGCAATAATCTCTTATTAGGTTTATTCTGAAAGTTACTGGAGCAACCTTTCCAAAGTTGGTAATGCCACCCTTGCCCACCCCTCTCCCAGCTCTTGATTAAAGCCTCTAAATACTCTTAAAATAAAAATGTCATTTGTGTGACTTGTGTGTGCTTTTATCCCTGCTGTATCTCTAGCCCCATCTATCATTATATTTTCACATGCTTTTTCTACTCTTGCTGCTGGCCCTTCCCCACGTTCCTTGAATGTTTTTCCATCCGCTTTTTGTGCAACCTAACTCTATAACTTTTCTCAGACTAGATCTAATCATATTGCCATGCACTCCCACAGAGCAGAGCCAGGGTTTTAGTTTTGACCCACATCTGCAAAGCTTAGAGCAACGCCTGGCACATATTAAAATTTAATTAATATTAATAAGTGAACAAAGAGTTTAAATCTTATTTTATGAAAATCAATTATTCAAGACTTTTGTTCATTTGCTCATCATAATGAATTTGGATTTGTGAGCATTTTCTTAGCTTCTACCTAGAATCCTTGTTCTGTCCCAAAGTGACCTTTTAACCAGTTTTATGTAGGCACTGCCATCCCTGATTTAAAATGCAACAGAGAGTCTTACTATTTACTTGAAACTAAGGATAATCATTGAGATATATGTAAATTAACATCAATTACTTGCATTTATCCACATTTTCATTTAAACTCATAGTTGAGCTGTACACAATTGCATAAATTATTATAAAAACTGATATTCATAGGAGAAAACCTTGTAATTATGCTGGGTCAAAAAAAGATGACTGACATAGAGGAAGATAAAATTATTTCTGTTACTTAATTTAGAAAATTACACAAATAGTTTGCTTAAGGTCTTGTGATTGCCAGAGTCAAATGCTAAAATTTGGAGTGTTTGAAATGATTTTTCCCTGCAGGGAAAATCTTGTTTTCTGCAGGGTTGATGAGGTACAAGTGGAAGTTGGTCAAGTAAGAGAGTGAAAACTGATCAAGCTACCAAACTTAGAGTATACCCAAAGATCTATGAAAGTGTAGAGAACCCCCCTGGGACTCCAAGCTGTTAGTCTTGGTGATGCGTGTTGGACTCATGATCTCATAACGTTTCTGTGGTAAAACACAATCAATAAAATGTGTCTCTCAGAAGGTTGAGGATTCAGTAAGGCAATACTTGTGGCTGCTCTGTGAAGTTCTATCCCATACCCTTAGCTTATGTGAGGATTATTTTTATTGTTAGTAACTGAATTTCCAAAAACTATCAGGGATTTCTTATGTCCAAGTCTCTTTGAAATAATCAGTAGTTTTTAGTGTATTCTATGTCCCAGACAGTAGAGCTTATCAGGGTAAAATCAGATGATCACAGTGTAACTTCTGACAGTTGGAATATGTCAGCCTCAGTCCAGAGAAGTCCAACATCTTGAACTAAACTCCATGTCCCTAACTTAACTTCACTGTAATAGTTTAAGGAAAAACTCTTCTCTCCATTTTCTATTTCAGTGTCCCACTGGCTTCACTTTGCATCTCCTGTCAGGCTCTTTCTTCAAGGTAGGACTTTGTATTTTACTTTGATTTTCTCTCAGGATACCATGCTAGAGTGCTTTTGAAATTTTGATATTCTTTGCACCAATGATTTGTCCTTTGAAATAGAGAAATAACATTTGTCATCCTGACATTTGAGATCGAGACTGCAACATATGTCCCTTCTGAGCCTTATTTTAGGTAGCAAATTGGGCAAGATATTTGGATGTCTTGCTTGGAGAGGTGATTGGCACCCATAGTAACTGGGTGCCAATGAGTTGTGGATACAGGATTTGCACACTTTCTACCTGCAGATTTTTTTTACCTTGTGCAGAATTTTTTTTTTTTTTTCATAATAGCTGTCTTTTTAAACCTTTTCCTTCCTGTAATAAATGGAAGAGTTCTTTTGGGCATTTTTCTCTTTTAAGTGGTAGTGGTAGACGCCAAGGTATTAGTTCTTTTGATTTGATGTCAACATTGTCTACATCTATTGATCACTGTTCTTTTCCCAACATGACTTTAGAGGTATAACTCTTAGACCTAATGAACTGATATGACTTGCAGGATGATGGGACTGAATTATCTTTTGTTTGATTTTGACTCTATTGTCTATGAAGTTATTTTTAAGAATCCTTCAAATTTGAAAAATTTTGAATCTCACAACAACATCCTTCAGGTGTAAGTATGTGAAATGTAAGGATTTTTTAAAAGATTATTTTTGGTGGGAAAGGTTCTGCACTCCAGTGCTCCCACTAGACCTCTCAGGACCAAACCCAGGCCCACCGCCTCAGTGAGACCTATTGCCTTTTGCCACACTCTCAGGACCCCTTGCCTGCTCCAGAGTCAGCCCAAACCTGCCTTGTGATTGAGAATTTCTACTGCACTCTCAGGACCCCACCAGACTCGCCCAAATCAAGACCTGGTGAGTGTGTGGGAGAGATTCTGGCATACAGGCCTGGAATAAAACTCTGTAGCTGAAATCCCTGCAGAAAGACTAGGGGCTAAAGCCATGCAGTTAATCCAGGAGCAGAACCTTGAGCAGAAGTGTGTGTGTGTGTGTGTGTGTGTGTGTGTGTGTGTGTGTTTTATTGTTTATAATAGCTGTATTTCCAAATCTTTCTATCCCTATTATAAATGGAAGAGTTCTTTTGGGCATTTTCCCTTTTTAGGGTTAGTGGTAGATGTGAAGGTATTAATTCTTTTGATATAATGCCAGAGGGGCAAAGCAGGTTGAACTCCAAGGGTTGCAGCAGAAAGGAGCTGAATACATTAGACAGACTCAAGCTAAGCACAACTGGATGAACTAAAACTTAGTAGATCTGCATGTGAATTTTAGTAGGTGCTAAGGTTATAACTGCACCAAAACCCTACACCAAAGGTTAGAGGACAGTACTATACAAAATGACAAAGAGAAGGAGCAAAATGCAATCTCACGTCCTGAGCCCACCCAGAACAAGTGCAGAGGGCACTAGCACAGCTGAAATGTCTGAATGAATAGTGTCTGAAGGAAAGAAACAACTGCAGAAAGGTATAGAGGAACTCTGATCAGAATTAATCTCTGAAACAAAAAAAAGAAATCTCTGCTCTGAAGTAAAGAAACAACAGCAGAAAGGTATAGAGAAACTCAGATCAGAATTAATCTCTGAAATGAAAAAAGAAATCTCAGAATTAATAGCGTGTAAAGAATCAAATGCAAAAACATATAAAGGAAATCAGATCAAAAATAATTTCTAAAGTAAAAGAATTAATAACTGCTTCTCAAGAAGACACTGACAAAAATAGAGGAGATTAGATCTGTTTCAATTGAAACAGATTCCTTGAATGAGCAATACAGGAAAGAAATAGATCACATGAAGCAGAGTTAAAGATATAGAGGAACTTAAAATTTCAATCACAAACTTGCAAAATTGTTTTGGGTGAAAGTGAAGATAGTTTCAGATCTTGAAGACACTGGTGCAGCTAGTGAAAAGATAACAAAAGACCTGTTAAAGAAAAACTAGGACACAGGAAAAAATAATTCAACACATTCAATATGATGGAAAGATGAACACCATAGGACTAATAGGCATCAATGACAAAGAAGGAGTCAATACTAATGATATAAAAAGAATATAGGCAGAAGCACTAGCAGAAAACTTCCCAAATATGAGGGAAAAAATCTGACATTCAGATGAACAAAACATTCAGAACTCCAAATGACTTCAATCCAATTAAAATTAACAAAGCCATATAATAGTTAAGATCCCAGAAATCCAGCACAAGAACATTATACTGAAAGATGATAAAGAAAAGAGACAGATCACATTTAAAGGAAAATCCAAAATAATAATGGACAACTTCTCTTCACAAGTCGTAAAGGCAAGAAGAGCACGGAGCAGTGTACCTCAGTTCCTCTATGGAAACAAATTCCAGTCCAGACTACTATACTCTGCCAAACTCACTTTCAACTTTGATGGAGAAGTGAAATACTTTCATGAAAAAGAACAACTAAAGAATTTCATGATTTCAAAGATCACACTACACAGACTAGTAGAACATGTTCTAGGGTGGGATCAAAATGATCAGAATTCCACAAATGAGAACAGAAAGAACCCATTAAATAGGGGAAACAGGGAAAAACATGAGAAAAAGTAGGCAACAGCAGGTAAATAACATGTTAATCGTAAATCAATACATCGCAATTGTAACCATCAATGTAAATGAACTCAATTCACGAATTAAAAGAAATAGACTGGCACAGTGGACTAGGAAATAAAGTCCTACAATCTGCTGTATACAAGAAACACACTTTACTCATTAAAAAAAAATTATAGGCTGAAACTCAAAGGATGGAACACAATACTACATGCCCCAGCACCTCAGAAAAAGGCAGGGGTACCAATCCTGTTCTCAGACAGTCTTAACTTCAAACCAAGAATGATCTAATGAAATAAAGAAGGCCAAAATGTACTTATTAGGGGACTAATCCAAGAGGAACTTGTGACACTCATCAATATATATGCACCAAACATCAGAGCACCCAACTATGTAAGACAAATCTTAACAGACATGAAAAATCTAATATCCAATATCATAATCTTAACAGGTAACCTTAACATCACCTTATCACCAAAAGATAGGTGAAACATACATAAATCTTAGCAAAGAAGTAGCAGAACTGAACCAGAGCTTGGAACAAATGGACTTAGTGGACATATACACAATCTTCCACTGAATGATGGCTGAATATACACTTTTTTTTCAGCTGAAAATGGGCCATTTTCTGAAATAGACCACATACTGGTCCGTAGGTCATGCTTAAGTGTATGTAAGAAAACAGGAATTATCCCATGCATGTTATCTGACTGCAGTGCAGAGAAAAAAAAACTAAATGAGACAAGAAAACAGAAAAATTCCATAAATACATGGAAATTAAATAACACAATACAGAGCAACTAATGGGTCACAGATAAAATTAAACAAGAAATTCAACAATATCTATAATTCAATGAAAATTCAACCAAAGTTCTGCGAATAGCTGGGATGTGTTGAAAGCAGTCCTAAGAGAGAAATTTATAGATTTGAACTCACACATTAGGCAAACAGAATGAGAACAAATAAAAACACTAATGCTGTACCTCCAACATCTGGAAAAGAAAGAGCAAACCAAGGACAGGAAGAAATCGTAAAGATTAGTGCAGAAATTAATTCAATTGAGATGAAGAAAACTTTTTTTTTTTTTTTTTTTTTTTTGTCTTTTTGAGACAGGGTCTCACTATGCAGTTCAGACTGGCCTTAAGCTCACTTTGTAGCTCAGGCTGGTCTCGAACTCACAACAATCCTCCTGCCTCAGCCTCCCAAGTGCTAGGATTATAGGCATGAGCCACCACGCCCGGCTCGAGATGAAGAAAACTGTTCAAAGAATTAAAAATCAAAAAACTGGTTCTTTGAAAGATTAAATAAAATTGATAAACCCCTAGCAAATGTTATGAAAAAGAAGAAAGAAAAAATTCAAATACAAGCAATAAGGAATGAAAAGGTTGTAACTAACACAGACCCAGTGGAAATTCAGAAGATCTTTAACAGCTATTTTGAGAACCTCTACTCTCACATAATAGAAGACACAGAAGAAATGGAAAGTTTCCTAGAAAGGTACAAATTACCAAAACTGAATAACGAAGATATAGCAACTCAGAATACCCCAATAGCAGCCCATGAAATACGAAATATAATAAAAAACCTACTGACAAGAAAAGTCTATGTCGTGATAGATTCACAGCTGAATTCTACAAGAAATTTATGAAAGATATAATCGTTATTCTCCTCAAACTCTTCAACGAAGTTGAAAAGAAAGCAATCCTCCCAAAATCATTACTGGAGGAAAATATTATACTGATTCCAAAACCAGTGAAAGATACAACTAAAAAAGAGAACTACAGGCCAATCTCCCTCATGCACATAGATGCAATAATCCTCAATAAAATCCTAGCAAGTAGAAAATAGTAAATCATCAAGAAGATTATACACCATGACCAGGTAGGATTCATTACAGGGATGCAAGGATGGGTCAATATACACAAATCATTAAAGGTAATACACTATATCAATAGAGCCAAATCTAAAACCACAAAATCATCTCAATTGAGGCTTTTGATAAAGTTCAACTCTCACTCTTGTTCAAAGTCCTTCAGAAAATTGAAAACATGGCATCTACTTCAATCTGATAAAAACCATCTATGAAAACCCAATGGCTAACAAAATTCTAAATGGGAAAAAACTGAATTCTTCTACTCTTAGATCTGGTACAAGAGAAGGAAGTCCTTTATCACCCCTCCTATTCAATATAGTTCTAAAATCATTAGGTAGATCCATGAGACAAGAGGAAGAAATAAAAGGAATAAGAATAGGTAAGTAAGAGGTTACATTATCATTATTTGCAGATGCCATGATACTTTATTTGGAAGACCCAAAAAAAAAAAAAAAAAAAAAAAAAAAAAAAAAAAAAAAAAAAAAAAAAAAAAAAAAAAAAAAAAAAAAAAAAAAAAAAAAAAAAAAAAAAAAAAAAAAAAAAAAAAAAAAAAAAAAAAAAAAAAAAAAAAAAAAAAAAAAAAAAAAAAAAAAAAAAAAAAAAAAAAAAAAAAAAAAAAAAAAAAAAAAAAAAAAA